>CM032669.1:57691865-57754207 GCA_019095985.1 Streblospio benedicti | reverse complement strand
GCTTACAAAAGACCACGGTGATGTGCCGCGTGACGTACGCAGGGAACCCAGGCAGGTCCACGTGACACGTGAAAGTGGCGCCCTCATCGGCTGCCGAGAGAACCAGCGCCAACAGGCTCTTGCTCGCGCCATAACCTGCGGGTGTCAGCGCAGTCGCAGTAACGATAGTGCAGTTCTACGTGCAGGGAGGTAGCTAGACTTATCTAAAAAGACTTTAAGGTACTATCCTGCCCCGCTACTTATCTAACAACCTTTCCCACACACATTGCTCGGCAACTGTTCTTTTCTCTCTCTCTCTCTGTGTGTGTGTGTGTGTGTGTGTGTGTGTGTGTGTGTGTGTGTGTGTGTGTGTGTGTGTGTGTGTGTGTGTGTGTGTGTGTGTGTGTGTGTGTGTGTGTGTGTGTGTGTGTGTGTGTGTGTGTGTGTGTGTGTGTGTGTGTGTGTGTGTGTGTGTGTGTGTGTGTGTGTGTGTGTGTGTGTGTGTGTGTGTGTGTGTGTGTGTGCGTGTGTCGCATACATGCAATCAAGTATCGCTGTAACCTGCTTGCCCCATTGAGTGGATTAAAGTAGGGTAAACCAGCCTATTTTCGGCCCTTTAAAGGCCGAAAACTGTCATAGCTATATTAACTGGCACACACATTCTACATGAATGTTTTACTTACAAGTACATATTTAGTGTACTATCTAATATGATTCACCAAAACACGGATGGTATCGAAAGGGCACCTGTACGTATAAGGAATTAATTGGGATGATGTATTTTCACCTGTTTACAATTTTCGGCCCCTCTCGGACAATTTTCGGCCGTCAGCATGATTTAAGTGACAATTTTCGGCCTCCTCCTACACGAGTCGAGTGTATATGTGCAGGCTAAAGTCAAGGTCAAATCAACGTAGGAGTAGTAGTCGTGACAAACGTCAACAAAAAAATGAATAAAATCGAAATAGATTTGGTACTTCAAGACTGTTTTTGTAGCTCTTAATCTTACGGCGAATTTTAGTGTATATACGGCAATTCTTAACTTTCCCCAGTTACCTTCAGAATTCTCATTGTAATAATTAAGTGAAAGCAAAATTGTTTACAAACATGACGTATAGAACAAGTGTGATACTATTTATGACGCATTCACGTAACTATGACGTAATTTCAGAGAATGAGGAACGTTATACGTAAAAAGGGAAAACTGAAGGGGCCGAAATTAGCTGGTTTACCCAGTAAACGGCCGAAAACGTGATAGTGACTGTCCGAAATACACGAAACCACGGTTTCGTGACGTGCTGTACTTTGGCCCGATTGCAGGTAAGATTCTCGTTCCCCGTAGTAAATAGAGAGAAATTGCCGACTTTCTACCCAAGAGTCTTGTATTAAAATTGTGCTAATCTTCTTACTTTTAACTTCGGCTGAATTCGCAACCTCTGCTCTTACAACATACTAGAAGTATTCGCAGAAATAATTGATAATAAAGATTTGCTGAGACATTTACTTTTCCATCTTTTTGCATCCACTACCAAATGAAAATACTGCACAGAGTCCTGACAGCAAACGTTTGACGTTCCACCAGAGCGTTGGATCACAAACAAATACTGACTAGCAGGTGGTTGCTCACAAAAGTGCTTCCTTCTAATTTTCGATAACTTTCCTCAAACGAATTATAAAATGTGATGATATTACTAGAGCATGCAAACAGCCATACCTACCAGAAAAATAATAACAAATGGAGCTGCCAACACACGGGTTAAGAAATATCTATAGGTGTTTGGTTGATCTATAAATTCAGACTAACATGACCCCACCTCATCAAAAATAAAGTGATACTGCATAGCAGGTGGATCCTTGAGACCCAATAATTCCTTTATTTTAGGGTTCCAAATTAACTTTCATTTGAAGGATTGGCAGAAATGTAACATTATTACTACAGCTTGCACACAGGAATAACTTATAAGAGTTCTATTGCAGATACAGCTGTCAAGACACGGATTTAGTTTAGAAAGACGATCTTGGTAGATTTTTATAGTTTGCTTGACGGAAATCAACCACCTTCATATAGTCTTTTAGCTGTTATTTCCGTTATTATCTGCTATTAATGTAAAATTAGGATTGGTCAATCAGTAATAGGCGTTCAATCCATTTATATCATTGGACATTTTCTGATACTTTTACGGGTTATAGCTGAGTTTTGACTTTAGGTGCACATTGAAAATAATGCCACAAAACTAACGAGCTTGTATATTTATTATCTATCATAATCTCATCTCCACCCAGTATGTTGTGGGCGAGTGTATATATAATGAGTTCTAATTCATAAATAGGGACAAATAATAAATTTTAAACCATATAAATATTGTGTCAAAATACGGCAAATTTCCCTTCACAATGGGAGCGAGTTTTATTTACCTGTAACTCAACGCCTCGTGGCTGACGCATCCCTCCATCACATGCTTTGCTACGGCAAACGACATACGTATGAATCAGAGCTTTTTTCATCAAGGCTGTTTTTGAAACCGTTTGTATACACGAAAACCACGGGCTCGTGATGTGCTGTACTTTGGGCCCGATTGCAGGTAAGATTCTCATTCCCGTTTAAACTACTTTTTTTTTTTGTTTGCTTCATGTAAGGAATTTGAACACAGTTGACCGTACAGTTCACAAATTCAGAGGAATTGTTTAAGAATGTGCAGTTTTATATTTATGACACTGGTGTTAAAAGTCTTTGATTTGTAACACCAATTAAGACATATCAGTACAAAATATATCTAGAGTAAGTATATGCTATCTATGTTTGATTTTCATTAAAATGAACCTGGTCTCATAAATAAGCAATGTAGAACTAGCTTATACCTGTGTGGAATAATGGTTATGCAACATATATATCCTATTTTGTGATTGCATGCACTCAGTTACTCTGCTTTGTTATGAAGAAATGTTATTGGTGAAGTTATCAGCAAGATATTTTACTCCGTTGCTTCAGCTGCTGAAGAAAAGCCCTGTGTTTGTTTTGTTTGTAAGTAACTACGTGTGTAACTATGTATGCATGCATGTCTATGGACGAGCTAGAGCGTTTGCTAATGAACCAATTTTGTTCAAACTTTACACATCTATGAAGTATGACACGACCCCAGAGTGATTCGATTTTGGACATTTTGACAATTAAAGTGTTTTTTACAGAGCCATTTACGTCTATTTTCAACATTTTTACTATATATATACTAGTATTGAATGAACAATTCAGATCAATATTATAGCAGTGGCAAAAGTCTACTTGGTGCTGTTTGCTATGAGCTGCTGCAAGATCAATATGTAGCATGAGAAAGCCACTTGTATCATTAGACAGTGGCACATAGATGGACAGTGGCACACAGATTATTTGTGGCTGACTACATACATTGTAATTGCGTCTATTCAGCTCAGCTGCTGAAGCAAGCATTGTGTTTCTTTCGTTTGTAACTAACTAACTAACTAACTAACTAACTAACTAACTAACTAACTAACAAACTAGCTAGCTAGCTAGCTAGCTAGCTAACTAACTAACTAACTAACTAGCTAGCTAGCTAGCTAGCTAACTAACTAACTAACTAACTATGTTTGTATGTATGTCTCCGGACAAGCTAGCGGGCGTACCGATGAACCGATTTCGTTCAAACTTTACATAACTATCAGGTATGAGGAGACACCAAGGTGATTTGATTTTGGGCAATCTGCCAATTAAACTGTGGTTTCTAGAAGCCCATTCATGACATTCTTACTGATATTCAATGCAATTAAGCCACCAAGAAAAAATCAATATTCCAACCAAGCAGCAAATATTGATAATTGGGTTTGAAACTGATATTGATTTGTATCTGTTATTCAAATAGTACTATTGTATTGCAACACAAATATTTTTCCCTGGATATATTTATTCTCATTCATTCTGATGTTTTCTCCTCAAATTCATTTCTTGATTGTAAAGTATACATCATTTCAGTATATATCTTGATTGCCCATAAGTCAACGTCATTCTAGCGACACAGTGTTCTTTGAACACTTTTGATCTAGTTGTGTACTTTAATCATTTTAGTAATTTAAGCAAATATTTTTATTGCCCATAAGTCTATAGTTTTAGCAACGCTGTGCTCTTTGCGAACTTTTGATCTAGTTTCTTAATGTAGATCGTTTTGTGTGTGTCTTTATTTGTACTGAAGCTGTTAGTTGCCCCAAAATGTTATTATCTTGTCTCTCAATCATAATGTCTACAGATATATAGATATATCAATGAATTAACACAATACTTTGCTTAATTTATTAAAAAAAGTGACTCGTGGACTTTTTTGGTTTACTATTTTCTTACGTAGTGACACGCAGACTTTTATCAAATTCCTTAAAAATGGGACACAGGACTTTGGGCTTATTTTGGCACCTGGTGTAGGGCCCTATACAATATTAAGTTTAAAATACATTATTCAGAAATATAATGGAGGAATAATATTACCTTTAGTATTAGAAGCACTTTGGTAAGTATAGCATGTATTTTTTTTTGCGAGAGGTGGAAGAGCATTGGTCTCCTTCTTTATCCACACTGTTGCATACTTTGTTGTGCCATCAGTGTCTCTGTTTAAAATATGAAAGTCTATTGAGTAATTATCAAGGATTTACAACAATGATTATAAATTTATAGGTGATATTTGCTTATGCAGACTTAGCTCTCGTGCCATTCTAATGTAGATAATGACTCTGCATATGCAGATTCCAATGATGCTTGTTACCTGTATTGAGTAGCCTGCTTGACATACAGCTGGTCTATGCTGTCGTCGTACATGAGTTGAGCCCCCTGTTGCTGGCACACTTGATCTGCCTGAGCAAACGTGAGGGCTCCAACTTGGAAGTTGTAGCAAAAAGACTGCAGCCTCTGCCAGCCAAGGGGACAAGAACCTTGAAAAGGTTTAAAAGATGTGTGCACATCATTTAACATTTGCTGATATTTCTTTTATATGATATGTTTAAGGATCACTGTATCAAACTGAAAGACAACTTACTTGATAAACCAAAATGTGGAGGTGGTACTTCTAGTATTGGATCATATGTTACACCAACCAATGGACTATAATCCAAGGTATCTCTTATTCTATTCCGCGCAGTGAACAAGTTACCACTTCCCCACCAATTTTCTGAGCAATCAATATCAACAGCCCTTTCCTCTTTTACCCTTTCGAGAACTTCAACTGAGAACTCATACTCATTGGCTGGGTTGTTGAAAATGTTGTTGTGGAATGTCACATTGGTAGCATTCACAGAAATTGTCTGTCTTTTACTGTCATCTTGCGCCACATTGAACCAGAATGTATTGTTTACAAAATGTTGCTGAAGATGGGTTTGTGTCGGTGATATGCCCCTTCCATCTGTCTGTTTTAGCATTTCATACAACACTTTGTTTCCCAGATGCACAATATGGCGTCCAGTGTTGTTATGGAACAAATTGCCATCAGCAATGACACTGGCGTTGACCACCTGCACAATCGATGCTGATTGACCTGCGATACAATGTCTAAATGTGTTCTTCGACAACCACATTGACGCATCATTTACACCATGGTTGGCAATCAGAACTGCTGCTTTGCAGAACCGGATTGAGTTTTGTGACAAGGTCACCTCAGATATCCTCTCTGTTGTCTGGGAGCTGTACTCGATGTGCACAGCACGGCCATCTATATCGGCGATGTCATTGTTCCGTAGTAGCACATAGGCACTTTTTAAATAGAGACCAATGCCAGGATCCAATTTGGCTGCAGACGTTCTATGCACTGCCACTCGCTCTAACCAGATAACATTGTGCTTCTCTGGATCTGTGTTCCAGATACTAATTGCTTCTCCAGGGATGTTTTCAACACGGGAATCTGAGACGCGTATAGTGCTGACAAGTTTCTCTGTAAAGAAAACATGAGGTCAAGATAATGAAATCATAATGTGATTCTACATTTCAAGTACATGATGGCATTGTGTTATGAACATTGTCAGGTCCAGAAGTACACAATATATGAAATAGACTCAAAAAAATATTTTTTGTAGTATCCAATATTGTGATACTGATATTTCTACATGTATTGTGTAGTCCGAATTATTTATTTATTTACGAGAAAGAAAATTGATCTACGCTTACCAACAGGACATCTGTGAAATTCAATTTCATCCAAACCAATAGAGTTGTCACAATTAAAAACGTATTTTCCATGGAAAATGAACTGGTATGTATTGCCAAGATCTTCTGGAACGTCCACTTCAAATCTGACCCATCGACTGTACAGGTTGGGCATTTTGTGCTCCCAGATTCTGGTCACTTGGCCATTCATGCTGATGTACAGAGTTAAAGGATCACCTGTAGTAAAAACACAGAACGTAATGTCACAACAAAATTATAGGTGTTACATAAATAAAATTTAAATGAAGGAAAATCTCATTTATTCAGTTTACATATACATTCAATATATGCAGATAAAATATAAAGTGTAGACTGCAAATCAATTGTAACCTCTATAATAGTAGCTTATTGATCTATAATGATGAAATGAAACTGAGCATATTCTATCTTCCTTTCTAAACACAGGACTCTCTAAAACTGCAGCAGTAGACGTTCTTTGACCAATGGTATAACGGTCGTTACACGTTCCACGGTCACCCACATAAAGATAATGACCATCTGGAAAATAAACATTGTTTTGTTCTTCAGAATTTTACAAATTAAAATAATCCTCTTTCATTACGTTATTTTACTTACACTGGAATCTTCTCACACCAATGGTAACATCTCATTAGCTCATTCAATGATGTACAGTTTGGGGCTTTAGCCCATGTTAAAATTAGCAACATATATATATATAAATAAATATATATATATATATATATATATATATATATATATCATGAATCTATATATATATATATATATAGTATATAATCTATCACTTTATCAGAAAGAAACAAATTTAAACACAAATACAAAACCACCAATGTCCAAGAACCAAACAAAAAAATAAAATGTACTCACTTGAGGCACTCGGATAAGTCACATCATTGGCCAGTCCCTTGAATTGGCCGTGTGTGCCCTCACTACAGTCGTACACACTCCAGTTTCCGCGCCACACGTGGTAGGCATCATCACCATTGTGCCAGCCACACATGTCCCCATTTTCGAAAGAACAGTCAAACACTGGATAAAGATTATAAAATACAAAGACGATCTGCTTGTACATGAAATTTAACACAAGATTTGCGTTGTATATAATATAATAAAAGGGCCATTCATTTATGATTGACAATGACAGAGCATAGTGTAAAGATAAAGTCATCATCTATAAAATTTCATTTCATTAAACAATGAATTTTAACATTGCATATAAATATTAAATATTATATATTTAGATAAGCAGTATAAAAGAGCACTTATTATTTATATTACATTATCAAACTATATATATTTAATTAACCTTTATAATTAAAAATATGTTGATACAACAAAATTGTCAAAGTTATATTTTAATAACTAAATTCCTTCTCTCTCAATCGTGCCCAATAGAAAAATGAGAAAGATTGAAATTTCTCTAATGTTCTTTCAGAGAAATGTAAAATCATACAGTATCACCTCCATCTACTAACCTTTAGCAGGCACAGCCATTACTGAGGCAAAATTGATACTTCTTTCATGTACATTCTCAATGGCTACAGTCACAACATGGCCATTAGATTCAACTGTAATTTCCTAAACAAAACATAGTATTTAGTCAGCATACTTTTAGTAGATCAGAATTGGGCCTAATATGCTAACTTGAATTGAAGTATATTTTTCAGTATTTGGCAAAATCATTGCAAGTTTGTTCCTTCTTTCGAAAAGATCTTGAACCCCATGTTACAATTGCAAAGAGCTTTTGACAATCAGTATTTCCCACTCTACCTGTGACCCCCTGTCAGATCTAATTGTACTGAATGAAGCAAATCTCTTGTCTATATCTATTCCATGGCCCTCGTAGAAATGAGCTGTTAGAATCCAGTTGTATTCATCTAAAGGAAAAAAGGAGGGTCAATATTTAGCCTCATTAACAGAATAATGTAGTGTATATCTGAAACAAATGGTAACAATAATGCTATAATCATAATACAAGGAAGGTGAAAAACCTATTCATACGCGTTTTCATGTGAAGTTAAGTTTCGGACGACATTCCTCCTGTATCAAGCTTTGTGGGCAAAGCGTGCAGGTTCTTTCTTATGCAACTTGCTTATGCGTTGAGTCGTGTGATGGGTGGAATTCCCAGTAGAAGGTTTGTTAACACTGGGGAGACGACCTTGCTTTTTTTCACGTTGAGTCGAGGCTTGTGTACGGCCATCTTTAGGGGTTCGAGAATTTTTCTTCGGCTCCAATTTTCCTCTTGTCCAATGAACTTAATTTGTTCATTGAAGATCACATGCCCAATGTTATGAATTGGTATGGATCTGCATCGCTGACTGGGTGTTATTCCTTTCAAAATACTCCACCGATCTAGTCTTTAGGTTCTTTGTGCCTTAAAAATTCACTCTTCCTTTCACTGTGGACTAGAGGAACAATACACCACACTGCACTTCTTCAAGAGGTCCGACTTGTCTTAAGGTTTTGCCAAGTTGGACTTCAAGGTGTTTATGGTAACTAGGTACCCCAAGGCTTTGGAAAATGTGCTGGATCACTTCTGATGTTCTTTGCATGTGTGAAATCTATATGGGGACTCTAGTTTGCAAGCCATCTAAAATTTCTGCTATTTCTTGTGGTTCTCGCTTTTGTGGGTGTTTGAACGACCAAGGTTTGTAACCATACACTTACAAGACTTCTTTGATGTGCTTGACTTTCTCCCTCTGATTTACTTCATCTGTGACCAAGAGATCTTCTCATTTGAGGACAGTACGTACGACCGATCTTTTCTATTCCAAGTGATGATTACTAGGCCAGTAAAAGTACTGATCAGTATAGGTTGGCTTCCTGTTCACAGAAACCTTCAGATTACCATTTTTCTAAGTGTTCAGTCGCATGCTAAGTTGTTATTTACATCATCTTCAGTTGTAAACTGGATGTGTGGGTTGTTCAAGTTCAAATATCTCGAAAAAATTTCAATCTGGTTCGAAGGAAGAACAGTGAAAGTATCAACAATATATCTGTATGATAGTGTGTTGGAGTGGCCACTGCTGCCAAAACAGGAGGACCCATCAAGGCTCCTTGTATTTCTCTAGAAGATACTGTTGCACATTAAGTAAGTTGTTATATGGCAGAACCTTAGGATGGTACGCTCTCTGAAATGTCACTTGAAGATGAAAGAAGAAGCATCTGAGTAGAATTTTCAACTTCCTTGTATCATTAATCCAGATGGGAAGACATCTTTAATGAATGTTTTAATCATTATTCTATATATAATTCATTGTAAAACCACTCAATACGAAATCAAAGTGTGCTTGTTCTCTTGTATTTGACATTCTCTCATCAGATTGTATTAAATTCAATAATTACTTGTATAAACTTTCATGGTGATCCGTATGGCATGCCCAGGGTCCGTGGCAATCACTCGTCGGCAATATGCACGGGCCTGAGCTCCAGCAGGGTAGAACTTATTCTCTTCCCCAGGCTTGATGTAGTGGATTTGAGCAGCATCACAGAACCTGTAAAAGAAAATTTCTTGTTGTTGAAAAAAGTAACTGCCAGCCCAACCTAAGTCTATTTATGACTGATTTTCAGAACACGTTTGATCAGTTGGCATGAGGTGTGTACTGATCCTCTTGCATTTTATGTGTATCTCTCTGACTGTATATAAAAAAACATATGCTCATTTGTTCTTTTCCTTTCTCTCATTTCTCTATGGCAGGCATGTCCCATGGCGGTTAGGCCAGGGTGACAACATCCCCACAAGCAACGAACTGTTCCTGCCGTCAAATCCTGTCATTTTGTGTGACATTCTAATCAGAAATTATGCATGCACTTCCAGCGGGACTCCCTGCTTTTGTTTTTGTTTTCCTAGGTTAGTCCTACCCTACAGGGCTTTGTTGGCAGCCAATCAGAATACCCTCTTCATTTGGGATCACCCTTGGTCTAGGGTCACCAACTATCTACAGATCCCACATACTAAGTATTTAAGCTTCTTTATAATTCACGTCAACTTAGCCCATCTAAGCATTTTGCATGCATTTAATACTAATCTGCTTTACAAGTTTTGAGCATTGAGAATCATAACATACGCAAGCTGGTTGTTCTCAGACTGACATGTCAGTTTGCTTGGTTTCCATTATGTTTCATTGTGTCTGTTAGGTATAATAGTAGCTATACAAAGTAAATATAATTGTGCTAGAGCTCTTGGTCGTTTCTACATGTGAAGCATTATTGCATTTATACTATGATTGTTAATGTCACATCATACATTGAATATATTATACATCATCTAGTTTACTTGATATAGTTTTGGTATGTTTACATCCTAGGATGTAGTAGATCGTTTATCTATGCATATAGTTCATAAATTTCATCATAAATTTGTATGCTGAATCATGTGTTATTTGTTTTTTAAACTAAAGATAAAAAGCACTCCATAGTTTTTATTAAGTTATGGTTTATTTAAACTAAAGATAAAAATGTATGTTCATAGACAGATTAAATAAATTACTTAATGGTAATTTCAATCTTTTAATCATGTTTTAACTTTGTTTAACTTGTTTTAACTTGTTTTAACTAAATCCAATGCATCTATTCCACCCAGTGTTGGTCCCCACACGGGCAAATCTAGGTTTCGGAAAAGGGTGTGGGAGCACAGCCACAGGATTTCATGGGTTTTGTACGTGCAATAACGTTGCGGTCATGCCAAAAACCTCCTAAAAATGAACTTTGAGGATGAAAAAGGAAGGGCGCCCCTGTTCTGCCTATGCCACAGATGGTCAGAATATGCTCTAACTTGCATGTAGCCTCTGAGTCAGTACATTGACATCCACAGTATGGATTTTTTTAAAGCCCTTTACCCACCCTCCCACGATTTTGACCAATCTCCCACATTTCAATGCCAAAAATGATATTCTATGAGTGTGAGAAACTATCCAAGTGCAATTTGAATAATAGCATATGCTCATCTATCGTGGTATAAAATATACAAATATACATGTTTTTTAAACTTTAAACCAATGATATTCACAAAAGAAACTCCTAAGATTTCATCCATACTTAGGGCTTCATCAGACTGTCAATATATTCAAACTGTCAATATAATCAAACATAGTGTCTGAACCATATTACAGGATTGTTTTTCAGCATTTTCCCCATATAACTTACAGCGCCCCCCTCTCTCCCCCCGCCCCCCCCCCCACCCACTCACCCCCGCCTCTGCCCCAGCATTATCACAATCCATACCTGAAGGTTGGCAGCAAGCCAGCAGGAGCGTGCACCTCCGTGTTCTCGTAGGATGGGCCGAGCGTGACGCCGCTGCCTCCCACGTCGCTCACTACTGCATGCTCCACAGTCACGTTGGACGTGATGTCCAGCAGGGAGATGCCATTTTGACCACTCTGTAAAAGTATAGTTCCGTTGGTGATGCCTCTACATCAAGCGAATGGCAGACAGGCGGTGAAAGCACCAGGTTTTGTTTTGTTTGGAATCAGCATTTCAAAACATGCATGATGCTTCTTTCTGCACTCTATCACATTAAGAGAAAATTTGAAGGTACCACAGTTATTTATACTGGTTTACTACCATCATCAACAAATACGGTGTGTCTATGCATGCGTTATGGTGTGCAGTCAGCCTACTCTGCACTCTTCTAGTTCAGATGACGTCTGCAGAAGCTGGGGGTACTGGGCAGGGATAGTTATCTAATGGTAAAACAGTAGAGCTCGGCCTAATAAGGCTTGACAGCAATATATTAGTAGTATTTGCTATAGGTTGATTATCATTAAGCCTAAATTGATAAGTTCACATGATGTATATATTGTGTTGATGTACGGGAGGTCCTCTTTGCTCCTCATACGCACGATACATGTACAGATTTTATTTATCTAGATCTGCTCGGGTGCAAACAAATACAGAACGTTTGCTTTGCTCGGGAGTGGTGGCTGCCCGCGTGCATTGATGCACACGTGGAAATGTATGTGTACTTGTCACTGAGATGGCCGTATACGTGATAACTACGTACGTTTGTGACGGTCGTATAGGACATGGCCACGTCGTGCTCGTTGACGAGGCCACTACCGACGAAGACGAGGCCGCTGTACGTGCTGTTGATGGTCACGTTGTGAAGTGTAGGTGGCTTGCTCGATACTTGAACAATGCTCACATTGCCTGCAGCAAGATAATCAGATTAACAAGTTTGTTAATCACAATACACACCAGTAAACATCTGTAAACTTTAGCATGGTCTTGTGGGTTGAATAGCCTACAGATTTGGAGCTGTGGGAATAAAGGTTCTTACCAATTATGACATGGTTAAGAGATGACGTGTCTTCTGTGTCTCTAGTGTAGAAATGGATGATGCCCTTATTGTTTGTGGAGCATATGAGACCGACTGGATAATACCTGCAGAAAATAATGTCATTGCAATTACTGGTGAATATTATAAACCATACGGGGTGGCAGGATTCCTAGCTCCAAGCAAAGATTAGTCACATGACTTAGGTCTGTTCACTACCTATGATGATGAGCAGGTGACATGGGCAGCCAAAATTATTATATCTTTACCTGGGATGAGTACAAGCAGCCATCTTTGGAAACATTATTGTGTAACTAGTGTTAGAATCTAGAGATTCCCTAGAAGTTGGGAATGGCATATATGTATAGTATTATTGCTAGTGCCACAACCAATTCAATAATGTGGTAGATTAGAGCACATACTGGTTTTCACAGTCCGTGGCCTTGTCATAGCTGGCACATTCTCCCAGATTCAACTCATTCCCTGTACACTGGAATATGGTCCTGGAGTAGCGAACGTTGTAGTATCCAGGATTGTTCAGATAGGTGGTTGCTGAAAGAAAAATTGATGTTTTGAATATTTTTTCAAGTTCATAACTCTCCTTTTCAAAATTGAAATAGCTTATGCAGCAAATACAAATCAAACAGAAGTAAATATATATATAGTATATAGGATCTTAGTAAGAAATAACCAACATTATCACGTACGTGGCCCGTATCCCTGCGACCTACACACCACGGCGGCATTGGCCTCTGTCCATGCGTCTCGGCACACCGGGAGCCACGTCTCCTGCTGGAAGATCTCCAGTCGCCCACGGCCACTAATGGGATTACAAAAGCAAATCCAGGGGCCGTGCGTGGAGGGGGCTCATAGGGGGGAGGGGGGGTTGGCATATCCACTACCGATTGTGGATTGTGTGCACCCCTCAACACTCATTTTCCCCAAACCAGAATCTGCCAGTGTGAAAAGGGACTTGCACTGGCAGATCCAGGTTTTCAGAAAAGCTATTATTGCTATGCACCGGTTAAAGCTAGTATACCATATATTACAATTCGTTGGTAAAGCCTGCTTTACACATCAGCAAATTCCACCTATATACGTAAACTAACGTGCACTGACAAACTAGCAAATTCGCTAGGAAATTTTGAATGTGTTCGAAAAATGTTGACGAAAACCCAGCTTGGTTAAAGTTCGTTGCAATTAGTCATGCTGCGTCTAGGTGTCCTAGAACATTCATACTTATAAGTAACAGTTCGTTTGGCTTAGCAAATCGTCGCACCATGCATTTTTTCACTACGTTCAATGTCGCCTCATAACGCCCAAGTTGATAACTTGATACAATATATGTGGCCCCCTTGGAAGGGTTTGTCTACGATCTTATGTGTAAAGTTGGTTTTACGGATTGGAGAGGGGCTGGTGGATTCTTGGTGGCAAGGAGGTGCCGAGGGCTTCTTCATGTAAAAATTGTGAAAAAATAGTCAGTTCAGAACATCTCAGTCCATTTTTAGCCCGACTTCTTGGTCTGGCATTTCCATTAATATGTACAAAAAACATACTAGACGTTTCCTAAAATGCTACGTTTTGAGACCGCCATGTATAGAATCTAAATTTGTAATATTAGGTACTGCTGTACTAGAAATAGCTTAAAACTGTGTTTTATCTAAAACCATTTAATGAGTTTTAAATTTTGTATGTATCCACTTCAACTTATTGAGTTTATAATTGATATTTCGTTTTCGAATCTATATGCATTAAACCGTGTTGTGAACAATATTATTTATTTATACGACTCCAATTAAACTTACAGGATTCATTTCAATATTGTTTCAACTCTGTTGACATTTTTGTGTGATCGGCTCGCATTACACTTCCGCGAGTCACAATTATCACTAACGTTAAATCATGGCAAACAATATGTCCCCATCTAAACCCGCTTTACACATTAGTGAGCTCCACCTACTCGCAATGGCGAACAGGCAAATCCGCCAGAAAATTTCAAACATGTTCAATATTTGTTGACGAATATACTGGTTGGTTTAGGTTCGTTATAAATAGTTATGTTGCGTCTGTGGATCGCAGAACATTTGCACATATAAGTAACACTTCGTTTGGCTCAGCAACGCGTCGCATGCACCATGCATTTTTACTACGTTCAATGCTGCCTCAATAGTTGACGACTTGACACAATACGTGTTGATGCGTTGCACCGATTCGCATATGATCGCTTATGTGTAAAGCGGGGTTAAACCAGTCATCAATTATGAAACCGAGTATGGACGGAGACGGTCGGTTCCTATGGGAACGGGGCTTTGATGGCCATATCTTAATTGAAGTGCGGGTACAACCGGCAGTGCAGACAGTTTGACAGTTCGGTTCTTTCAGTGTCTACAGCAGATAATAATGCAATACCTGACATACTGCCTACCTATACGGCCACTTATGAATAGACTGCAGCAGAAGTTAGATCTGTCAAACTTTCACTTCTGTCTCCATACATCTTGACTAAAAAAAGTACTTTCGCTGCACTGGATACGCATTGATACACACGGTCTACATGATTTGCTGGCTGTAGATAAACAGTACAGCCTGTTGTGCCCAAGACTTTACTTACATCTGTGAACTTGTCACTGCCAGTCTGGCTCGCATCTGACACGTGCCTTGCTCAGTAAGAAGTGGTGTACCACGTGCGATTTGTACAGGGGCAACTGGTGTGCCGTCCATCTTCAGAGTACCATACACGTGGATGCCAACATTTGGACCCTGCAAAAGAATCATCATCAAACTGTTTTCCAGCTCAATTAAGTTTGTAAATGTGCATTATTCAGAGCTTAGTCTAGCTAGAAGTCTATGAGGACCAACGTAAAAGAGAACAATTGAGATACTAAAACGTATTTGCAGTCTGTGTAATAAATGTTATTCATTCAGAACGGCATAGCCAATCAGAGATTACTCACTTTGAATAAGGTCACGCCCTTCTTAACTGTCATCGTTACTCCAGACGGTATAACCAGGTCCTGCTGTAGAGTGTATTGCTTGCCTTCCATAAGGGTGATGTCTTCATTCACATAGCCCTGCTCCAATGCTTCCTCAGCAGTTTGCGGAGGGTAAGGCTTTGTGTCTTGGCTGAGATCAGATAGGTCTTCTCCAGTGTAGAATGGCAAGTACTCCACACGCCCACTCTGAGATGTGGAGTGGATCCTGTAGTATATCTTAGATACTTCATCACTGCCCCAATAGTTAGCTGTTGCGTTTAGGGTGTCCGTATTCTCAATGGTTATGTACGCATTGGTCAGTTCGTACTTGAATGATGGGTTGTTGAATATGTTCCTGGCCACTTCAGCTCTAGAGAAGCCAGTGAGATAGACAGCGGACTCCTTGTTACACAAGTGACTCCCCGTGTTGTCTACAAAGGAGTTGCCAGCAATCTCAATTCTGTCTCTCATGCTGCGGTGTTGGGTGCTCTCCATGAATAGCAATGCATTTGTAATAATATTGTTGTGTACAGTATTCCCATTTATCTTAAATTCCAAAGACCGACAGAAAATGTATATCAACGTTCTAGTCTCTTTGTTTTCCCTAATTTCATTTTCAGCTATGGTGACGTTATCGTACATATAAAACTGGAGCAAGTTTCCGTTAGATCCTGAGTTGTTGAAAAATACATTTCCAGCTAGTTTTCCTAAATTGCCTCTGAGGAAGAGTACCTGATTGGAGCCTTGTTCAAATGTGTTGTTAGTAACTTCCCATATGTGCTGCCTAGTGTTCTTTGAGCCGGTATAAATCAAACCTTTTGTGTTATTGACAAGAGAGTTATTGTGAAACAGGAATGTTACATTGCCGTATGGGTTGTCTGAGTTCAGCACCATATTCAAGGCTTGAAGGTTATCTTTAAAGGTACTCATAGTCACGTTGAGCAAGGTGAGCGTGTCATAATTCCGATTGTTTATCTTTTGGTACTCAATGGCTACATCATTTTCGCTGAATACACACTTGGATGCGTGCAGCCTCGTATATTCTTGATCATAATAGTTGTTATTTCCCAGTAACGCTCGCTTGTTGTGTGTGAAGATGCAGGCTTCTAAATGAATATCTCCTCGATAATACCTGCTGTAAAATCCCCAGTCAACGTTTGACCTGAATTTAGAGTCAGACACAGTCACATTTCTTCCACAGTCATATAAATGCATCCCCCCTTCCAAGTTTCTGTCAAATTGACTATTTTCTATACTAACGCCCGTCCACACATTTTGAAATACTGCCCCGTATTTGAAGTTGGAAAATGCCGTGTTGATAATCGCAGTGCCAACGGTTGGAGTGAATTCTTCTGTAAAAATATGCATTTGATATGTGATTTTTGTAAATATGTGTATTTAGTGTTTGTAGCAACTGCTCATGTGTTAGAATGTTCCATTGCTACAACTGAGATAAAGCACAGGAAGTAAGTAAATTAACTGTATAGTTTATAATAGAGACCACTCGGAATATGACCACAAGTGGTCTCAGTAGCGAATTTAGAGAGGTAGCTTCTTTTATGAAGTTTGAATTAGTCTCTATTTAATGTTTTGGAACCAGAAAAAGGCTTAACTGTTGAGTTGGTCTTTTTATACAGGTGTCAATAATTTGGGGTAATGCCCGATGTAATTTGGAAAAAAAACACAAAAAAACACAAACAAACCCCCCCCAAAAAAAAACCCCAAAAAACAAAAAAAACAGACATCTTAACGATAAATACAACCTGCCTGCAGGTAGCAAAAATCCACCTTTATCAAGATATTTAATGATAATGGATAGCTATTTCATGTTCATAAATTTTGAAGCATTAAAGGCAGAATCATTATTTAAGCCGTTTGGGGGGGGGGGGTCAGAAAAAAACTGGGGGGTCAGATGCTTGAATTTGAATGTTGTGGGGGTGATGGTCAGAAGTTTGAATTTGAATGTTGAGGGGGGGGGTGTCAGAAGTCAAAATGGAAGTTGTGTGTGTGTGTGTGGGGGGGGGGGGTTCAGAAGTTTAGAATGGAAGAATATGGGGAGGGGGGGGAGGGTCAAATATTCTGATTCTTGAAATTTTACTGGGGGGTTAAATGGTCAAATTTTGTAAATTTACTGAAAGGGGCAGTGGCAAGCGTTTATAATTCTTAATAAATGTTGGCAGAATGTCCTGATCTATTTTTTGGTATATGATCAATCATTTGGTTATATGAAATATCTTGTAATTTTGTACCTAGTTTCATATGTCAACACTCAACACATGCAATTGCTAATATTTGCCACAATGCTTTTGCAGAGAATTTTAGTGATTGGATGGAAAGTTTTTCTTTAAGTAACAAGTGCCACAAGAATTTGGTACTGCTTAAAAAATAAATATATCAAAGTTAACTTGTCATGATATGAAAGAACGGGTGCTATTAATTGAATTTAGAGTTTTTGATAATAGCTCATCGGCTCTTTTATTAGAGCAATTGTCTGAGCCACTGCACGCAACTTATGAAATGGAATATGAAACCCTTTTATCAAGATTGAATTATATTATGTTTAATTGTCTTTCAATACCACTACCTTTTATTTTCTGAAAATACAATATAAATTACTTAAAATAGAGTTTATACGGTATATAGCATGTGGTCTCATGTTGCTTCAATCAGTCTTACCATGCAATTCAAGTATTCAAAAAATTCTTAAACAAATGTAATCCAAAAAAATGTTTTATTACTAGTTTCAAACCTACAGGTTCCTTTTCAAAACAACATAGAAAAATATAAACACTTTAACTTATACTAATCTTAATTATAATGTTATAAATGTTATGAATTAAGATTAGTATAAGTTAAAGTGTTTATATTTTTCTATGTTGTTTTGAAAAGGAACCTGTAGGTTTGAAACTAGTAATAAAACATTTTTTTTTGGATTACATTTGTTTAAGAATTTTTTGAATACTTGAATTGCATGGTAAGACTGATTGAAGCAACATGACAATATAAATTATTTTACTTTTTTTTCGAAATAACAGATTAAAGATTAAATCGCTTTTATTTCTCTAAATTCAATTAAATAGCACCAGTCCTTTCATATCATAAGATAATATATACAGTTTATTTCACTTTGTTTATTGCATTTAATAAACCGGGGAAAAACTAGTTTCATTCATTCATAGTTTCATTCCTATAGCAAAAATATTTTTGCAAATTTGTACAGCAGATATGACAGTGCAATGCTATACTAATACATACACAAGGCATGTGGAAATGGGGGTATCATATGCTAGTTAAGTTATATACTAATGTGGGGAGGTCGGAAGTTCATATTTCGGGCATATATTTCAATGTGGGGGGTCATACGTTTGATTTGCGAACTCGTGGGGGTTCAAATGTTTGACTTACAAACCCTTGGGGGGTCACATATTTGATTTGCAAACCCGTGGAAGGGGGGGGGGGGTCAGAAGTTAGACACATCGATGTCTAAAAAACTTCTGACCCTCCCACATTTTAAATAATGACTCAGCCCTAAGCAATAAACCATTGCCACACAAAATTTGCTGTCGTGCACTTGTGCATTGGCTTTAATTCAAAAACATATTCTTGAAGTGAGGTGTACACCTTCCTTTGTGAGGACAGATAGTAAATGTACAAACTTCCTATGTTTAGCACAGTTTAATTAGTGACGAAGTATTAAAGCTGCATTTCAATAGACCTATCAGAGATCAAGACCTACATATAGCTTACTAGAGCCAGTAGTAGTATAGTTAGCATACAGTCCAAAACATAGGGTGGAGTGAATTTAAAAATCCTGCACACTTACCTTTAACCACAGTGATCTGCATGACAAGGTCGACACAAGCATATCTGTAATTGCAAATGATTAGCATAGCAAGTTCCTCGCATCACATAATTTCTCAAGTTTAAACAGGAAAGATAAGCACTTATGATAATTCACGCTTTAGTAGTTTGCTATTGAAACGAAACTCAGTGACAGAGACTCGAAAGATTTGAAAGGCCGTGGAATCGAACTCACAGTCTCCTGCTAACACCAGACCAGTCATTATGTGTCAGACAGGCGTCTTAGACCTCTAGACCAACCTTTCCTACGCCTAACAGATGTGTTCACACTCTGCCTGTATCAATTGCACAACACCACTTGACGCCTATGATACTATGGTGTTGGGTACGTTGTAACCTGACAAGATGCATTGTGTGCCCCTGGACCACTTTCTTTTCAGACTTCCCCAACTCCCTTCTGCTCGACAACCAGCCACAAGGCCGGTGGCGATTTCACTTTCAGACTGCCCATAGGAGACATCGCGTACAGATTCAAGCTATCCACAAGGGATCCAGGGCACTACCCTAGAGTTGTCATCACCTTGCTACTGGCTGCTTGGAGAGAGAGATAGGAAGTTCTATACCTTCAGTGTGCCATGGACACAGGGTTATCAGATCAGGAATTCTTCCGTACAGAAATCGTCCCATATCCAGCTTTCGATGACCGAGAGACCCGTAAGAATTCTCAAATCTACCTTTCCCATCATCTGTTAGATCACACATACCCAACTATCTGAGTTCGACATTACCCGGGCGGTAGCTACCTCCCCCACTATATTGTATACAGGGTCGGCCCACTGGACAACTGGGCAATTTACAGGGAACTACCCGGTGGCTTCACTGAAGCACCCGGGTCCGTGGTCTTTCACTAATTGAAACGAAATTCAGTGACAGAGACTCGAAAGATTTGAAAGGCTGCAGAATCAAACTCCCGGTCTCCTGCTAACACCAGACCAGTCATTATGTGTCGGACAGGCGTCTTAGACCTCTAGACCAACCTTTCCTACGCCTAACAGACGTGTTCACACTCTGCCTCTATCAATTGCACAACACCACTTGACACCTATGATACTATTTATGGCTTAGTAGCCTTTGTCACTACTATAGCCTCTATGTCACTGAATCGTTGTGCTGGGTACGTTGTAACCTGACAGGATGCATTGTGTGCCCCAGGACCACTTTCTTTACACTATTTGCAATTAATTAGCTTTGGTGAATGTTACTATATATGTTCGGTGTTGATTCATGATAAATGTTAAACATCGAGACAGATCCAAGATTTCAAGGAAGGGTTGGGCCCCTGGTCATGGACCACTGACATTCCGATGCGCGTGCGGTGCAGTGCATGCGTGCGTGCATGTGTGTGTGTGTCCCCTCACTGGCACGTTCCTTTTGTGTGCACTGATTTCTTTTTCATCGATATATTTTCGTCGTGTCTATGGCATTGCCGGCAAAGCCCCTTAGCTGGCCGGCCAGCAAAACAAACAAGCCTAGTATACGTTTGCTGTACCAATGACGTTTAGATGGGTATTCTGACCTGTAGTGGTAGTGTCTGTACAGAAGCACGTCTGCCGAGTCACCTTCACTCTTCCACCAGAAGGCGGCGCCACTGTGCACGTAGCCCTTGGGGTCACTGAAGGTCGGAACATTGAATTAGTAAGCTTGAACAATACAGTATTACAAGTTTTCAACCTGGAAAGGACAATTGTTGAGAAATGGTGTATTCCTAATATCGTTTACCAAGACTATAATCATTTCACTAGATTTTGTTTTTACTATTAATAAGCAGTATAAATTCATGCAAGTGCACTGCCATTTGTTTTCATGATATCTATCACCAAGTATATAATTTCAATAAAAATATAAAATAAATGTTATAACAGATTGACTACTTTTTCATATTGAGGTATTATAGTCATGCCCTGTTTGCAATAGTATAATGATACCTGAAGTTGAAGTTGTGGAACACCAGAGTGGTGCGTGCGCAGTCCGCCCCGCCACCATTGCTTCCATAGATATACTGCAACAGTCAAGGTATGAGGTGATATAGATATACTGTTAGCAGCAACTTGTAAAAATTATCACCTTATATAATGGAGTATTGTAGTGTTGCTGGGATTACAATGTTACACATGTGGGCTAATTGCTTAAATAGGCGGCAGAAGATAATGTGCAGCCCATGTGGGAGAAACCCAACCAGGATCTTCACTAGTCCACCCTGGCATAACTTAAGCATGAAATTGCAAATGTTATGTATTCGTACTTTAGAAAATTTAAAGATACATGTATATATGACAATATACATGTAGTAGTTTTAGCCAACTACGTCAAAAATAGAAATGTTTGGGAAAAAATAAGACATAAAACCAATGGACATAAGCATATTCAACCAGCTGGAATGTAAAGTATCACTTAGACATGCCCATCATTAGATTCAGAAATTGCAGATTGCTGGCTTGGGAATCTATTAGTTTTAAAGATATGCATGGTACATACTGTACATTAATTTAAAAAAAAAACATGACTTAAGAGAACTTAATAATAGAGTATGTATTCGTTTTTCTGTACTGAAGGGAGTCAGACATTGCAATATGCTCAATATGAAAACTATGTATTTTTTACCTGGAACATTACATTGTATCCATCTGGGGCTGTAAACGTCATATTACATCGTTTATATTGGGCGAGATTTGTGTCCCGGAATCTCACATACACAGCCTCGTCTTCAGTCAACGCAAGGGATGTATTAAAGCACATGTTTCTTATGTGTTTCTCCTCCAGCGAAATGCTAGATCTCGTTTCAAACACGTACAAGCCCCTGAAGTCCAACGAATGGTGTCCAGCATTCGCCGTGATATTAGAATCAGCTAGGTGGAATTTTGATTCTTGGACTAGAATCCCATTGCCATTAGTTTGAACTATATTGAGACCAGTGATAGGGTTGTTCATAGAATAGTCCACCTCAGACAAAACCATGCCAGATGCATATCCTCTGTTGATTTCTGCTGGGTCAATGTCAGAAATGCTAACATGCTCAATGTGGTGCCTGTGAAGGTCAATCCTCATAGCGGCCCTGGAAGACTTTGTAAATCTTCCAGCGTAGCCTGTATACTTAAAATTAACATGTCTCATTGTGGATGGTGACGCCATTATATGGAAGTGAATGCCACTCCAGGAATTGGGCTGACAGGTCAGATGCAGAACGGTGCCGCGGGAACACGTGGTGTTGGGCTGGATTGGAAGCTGGCAGAGGTTCCATCGGGTGCCGGAGCACGTGATCTTACTGTACCCCAAGCCCGCCTGCTCTACTGCTGAGTAGCCGGAGCTTCGCTGTACACAAAAACAATCAGCGATTAGTGTGATTCATAAGGGGAGCTTTCAAAACTGCCAATGGAAACTACATTCCAGCTGAGCTAGTACCACCGTTGGACGGATACTTGTTACAGCAGGTTACTCTTAAGTATCGGCTATGTAAATGGAAATGAGGTACAAAATATATGTTAGTATTCCATTGGTTGTATTTTCCATTGTATACCCTATATTATATTCACAACGTGGACTCTTTATAAAAATCATGAGTAGCAACATTACTTTGAAGCCTGCAGCTTGGCATAGAAAGTTCCCCGTCGGAGTGTCCGAGTTGTAATCAGTCCAATGGCAAAGACTATGCCAATCCTTGCCTTTCTTCACCTGTACGATACCATCAAATCTAGACGAACCATCCACTAATCTTACATGGTCTTCTATTTCTGTATTGTAACTTGTTAATGTCACAGGAGCTGCTTCAGTTCCTACAAACACAATTATACATGGTGCAATGTAAAATGACCAACTATGCAAATATGTAAGGATTGCAGTATTGTAAGTTTGGTTATCAATTCTATTTGATTGCAGCCAATGAATATAGTCGTACCTTGAATATCAACAATCCCCAAGGCATCAACATAAACACCTACTCCAACTGCGAACTGCATTTCTACGCCTTCGCCAATGGACAATTTACTGCCAGATGGAATGTATATGTCCTTGGTTACATAGTATGGTTGAGAAGAGTCTGTGATGACTATTTGACCGTCGACAATACCACCCACTTCAAAATCCTTCACAAACGCCGGTAACTTCTGTGAGTTATCATCATAATCACCTATGTCTTTAGAAAGCAAATAGGGGTGATATAATATTTCATTCAGTTGATAATTTAGCTGTTTGCCAACCATCCTTTTCACAATACTGTATAACTGAGTACTACCCCAAAAGCAGTATTTAGCGTTGACCGTCTTCCCTGAGTTAAGAGCAGCCACAGCAAGGTCCACCTTAGCGTCTGGGTTACTCAGCAAGTTGTGCTGAAAGGAAGCATCGTCTAATACATACAGATGTACAACTGCACTTAAGTCAATCAAGCTGTAGACGTTAAACGGCACTCCAGAATCGTCTATTTTGTTGTTGAGTATACTGTTGTTATTGATTTGAAAGTTCTCGTCTGCTCCATAGTTATACGAACTTCTAGGTGCACTAAGATATAAGACAGACGACACTGAGCCATAGCCACCTTCACCAATGACAGTATCAACAACGTTCTCCTCCAGCACATTCTCTTCAATAGACACGTGTAGCTTCCTCAGATAGGAGTAGGAACTGCTAGCGGAAATGTGTATGACCGGTCCTTTGTTGTGCATGAAGCTATTACTCTTGATCGATATGACCTGACTACCTAGAGTAGAAGACACGAGCCCAGCACTATTAGATTGAATGGTGTTCGAGTACATATCCAGGTGATTCACCACATTAGACGTAGTGAGTTGTGTATCCATATGGATAGCATATTGGTTGCTTTCAATGTTATTTCCTTCAAGGGTCAAATTGAACCTGAAAATGGGCATGCATAGTGATTAATTCCATACATATAAATCGTACGGTGAACATGATTGCAATTATGATTTTTTGATTTTGACGGTGAGAGTGAACTATGCGTGCTACAAAAACACCTTAATATTCTATCGTTAAACAATACAGCAAAACAATTTGCAAAGGCCATGGCACACACCTGCATCGTGAATAAAAATACACTCCATATTCTGAATTGTCAGAAATCAAACATTGGTCAACAAATGTGTGTGTCGCATATCTGCCTCCATGACTGGCTATGGACTCTGAATTACACTGCCGATGGTAGAACACACGGAGTCCATGTTCGTTATCAGTCAGTGTACTATGCTGCAATGAAAGATACAAAATAAATGAAATACTTCTGGAAGAAGAGAAAGAAAGAATTTCTTAAAGTTTCGTATCTGGTACAAGAGACAAGGAAAGTAAGTAAAAACCATATCAAACCTTAATATTGAACTCCCCATCAGTGTCATACACATGTATTCCTGGACCTTTGTTGTCCGTCATTGTTAAATTTGTAGCATAAACTGCACTCGAAGTTCCCACCAATTGTAATCCAGATAAAGTGTTATTCCTGAAATGGAGACAACGATTACTACTAGTACCTCTATATGCCCAAGGAAACAATTTGAACATGGCCACATAACGTGAAACACTGATTACCATGCAGATACGCATTTTATTGTTTGTCAACCTTTTCCTACATGACTGCACCAACATAATATGCATCTTGCACCATACATTAGCTCACCTTGATTCAATGTTTGTCAAATAAATAGGCATCTGAAAGCTGTACAATCTAACACCGTTCCATTGGTTGTTCCAAGAACTGACTGAAGAAAGGTGCACTCCTATGTCTTCTACAAATACAAAAGTAATGTACAGAGTACACCTATGTAATTTAATGGAATCAAATAAATATATATAAAACCTTAGCGGTTGTACCTTTATTTCCTGACACCAATCGAAAATGAATCCTTTCTTCATACCTAGAAAAACAGTTCAAAACGGCTGTCAGTGAAGCTTATTGTTGTCAGAAAATCTTGACGTTAACAACTAACACATTAGTTTTAAAGGTGTGACTCCATGTTACTATTCAATTAATGTATAGTAACAAAAATCAATTAAATATAACAATGAATCATTACCTATAATATGTTGGCACTATCTCTATCTGCATACTGTTGGACTCTGTCACTATAACCTGTGGTGGATTGGGCCACTGACCAATCTCAACCTCAGCATTCCAGATATAAGGCGAGTCTATGTAGGCGCCATCTTTGATTTTGAGAACAACATTGTGAGAGGATGATAGAACGTGGAGAGCAAGTACTTTGCCCTCATCAGTGGTGAATGTCTGCAAAAAACATTGTAAAAGTTTAAGATACGTGACCTTTTTCTCGCTATTTTGGTGGCCATCTTGGAAAAATACGACCATGTTTGATATATAAATGGGTCTTATCATCACATTGTACACAGTTAATCTTGAGCCATCTTCGTGCAAACTTTGGTGTGTGAGACTCAAAATGCACAGCTGTTGAAAAAATCTGTAAAAATCCACTTTACTATAAACACTATGGGAATGGAGGTTAAAAGATCACTTGAGTACTCATGTTAGGAATTAGGGGTTACGGGACAGGTTATTTTAGGATTTTACTAAAATTCAATTTTCTCTCTTCAATTTTTACAAATAGCATATTGTTGTGTAGGTAATAATCTTATCTCATGATATGACGTGGTTTGAAATATACAGATTAATGCATCATTTTGGTATGAAGCAATTCAAGAGTGTAAATGTTAGGGACAGTTAATTATTTATGAAGAGAGGGGCCAGAGGAAATTAAGAAGGGGCCGCCACCTTTGTATATGGAAATTGAGAGCGGGCCATCAACTTTGTACATGAAAAAAGAGGAGGTGTCTGACTTTGTACAGAAATTTTCAGAAAATCCTCCGTCCCCTCCACATAAATAATGAACAGGCCCTTACTACTTTGTCTTGAGCACCGTTTAAATGAGAGAAAAAATTATCCAGTAACAAAATTTGTAGTCTATTCAATTGATTGATCATTTTACATGCATTTTGAGTTTGGAAAAACACAGATTATTTGAAAATTCTTGACAAGCAATACAAAAATATTGATAATTCAGCAGCAACAACAAAAATAAATCCATATAGTATTCTAATAGTAAGCTTTTTTTTCTCAGAAGGGATATAATGCATCTTCAAATATATCGCCCTTTGTCAATACTTGATTTCATATCATGGTTAAACAGAAATTTGGCATGTAATGTTCATTCACTGCACAAATTTAGTTTTGAGAAATGGCTCATTAAACATTGGACTTCAATATGTGTTACCACTATACTAATAGTGTCCATAAAATGGATTATGATTGGAAAACTATTAATGATAAAAGGTTAACTTCAACAGTATGTTGTTGATCACTGTTTATTATATAATCGACTAAAAAATTGAAAATTGATTATTTATCTCATAGAAGAACATCAAAGTACAGTAAAGATTGTGTCACTATTTGATCCTACAGGATGGTGTCCACAAGATGTGTTATAATAAGAAAAAAGATAAAAAGTTAATTTCAAAACTTGATGTTCTCTAGATCTATAGATCTAGTGTGTAGTATAATAAACATTAAAAAGCTGAAAAATGATTATTTTCCCCCTATGACCATTCTTGTACCCTTGAATTTGGCCCTAACAAAAATTACTAAATATAGTGAACAATATATGTATAGGGAACCTTCGCAATTGTGGTCTCGCTTTAAGTAATGGAATCAAAATATTTTATAAACGTATTTATTAGCAGGACAACTGGATCATCATAATAGGAGACTTTTCCCAGCTTCCACTATCATACCCAATTGCGCGCTTGTTTTCAATAAACTAAAATAACAACATATCATTCTAGTATAGTAAACTTACACTCGCACAGCTAGAGCCACTGACACTTGGTGGTTTTCTGTAGGCATATTCCATGGGAAAGTCCTCGTTCTTGTGAATGCAGCGTATGCACGTGATTGCGCAGAAGTCAGGGATGCTGGAAATGGCTGATGGTGCTGGTGGTGGGAGCGCCAGCAAGTAGAGACCCTCTTCTCCATTATCTGCAAAGCATTGTAACTGGATATGGTATTACTCCGTTCAACGATATATATAAAAGAAAAACAAAGGATGAATGGTCACTCGAATGAGATTTGTGGACTCATTCCACTGCATCTCCAATTCTACACATTAGCTTTCCACTGCATCTCCAATTCTAAACATTAGCTTGTAGGGGGCTGCGATTTATTATTGGCCCAGGGGAGGGGGTAACAAAAATGATACCCTCATTGTATGATTTTTAGGCTAGTCGGCTAAATTTGTTTTTAAAATTTCAGCGCCCGCCCATTCCACCCCACAACCTCACCCGCACACAAAAAACACTAATACTATTTTTTTCATGCTGCTCCACTAAGTACAATTTCCATCCATTTATTCAAGCACATCCTGCCCCGTCAAAAATAAAATAGATAAAAGTAAAATGGAGTTTGTAAGTCCATCCCCCCTACCATCTTATTTTTTTGTCATACCCATGGGCTAAGACAAATAGTAGCCTCCTTAGTTGGGCTAAATCTACTATTCTCCGTCAAAAAATCTCTATTCTGCTCACCATGCTATCTAAAAAGTTCTCACAAAGAAATACTCAAAACAATTCCCTTACAACATTGAATGCGTTCATTGTGTTAGTAGAAAGTATTCATATACATATTTCTTGAAATTACAACACCCTTTTTACTTACAACATTACAATGATCACAAGAGCATATTTTTGTTGTTTGGTTAATTGTAATTGAAGGGGAATCAGTATTAAAATATTTCCAACTTGTGACATTTCCTTTCTTCTTTGTGATATTGGGGGCTCATCTGCCATGGGATTACAGCATTGCGACTCTCATGAGTTAACAACTTGATTTTTACCAGAAATTTGCAGGGCAGACTGCCTGTCATGCGAAGGAAGTCATTCTGATGATGCCAACATCTAGTTGGCAAAATTGTCATGTTGTAAGTAAAAAAGTGTTGTGGTTTCAAGAAATGTGTAAATAAACCCCCTTACAATGTTACAAGATAGGAATATCAACTCTACCCATGATCTTCCATTCTATCATATACTAAACTGTATTTCAATGTGTTATTTTTGTGAACCAAAAAGCACATGTATCAAAAGTTAGAGAAAACTTACTTATTTCAAAGAAAAAAGGTCTTCATCTAATGATACCGTTAGTCACCGTACCCTTCAAATATCGAAATTTGATATCCATAAAAGGTTATAAAGCACTTCTCATTTTGATATTGGTAATAATACGAGATATAATACGAGATATTGGCATTGGACTACATTCATCAAGTTCAAGTTTATATGAATAACTTTTTATTGATATCAAACATGAAAAATTAAGGCAAGGGCAACAGATGACCCCTCTTTTTGTTTGAAATAGAGATCCATGTATATGTATTGCCTCTAACATTTATATTTATGTACTTTAAGTGTTGTGCACATATTTATCATATAACCACACTTAAGTATTCTTTTCATAAAAAATATTGCAGAATAATTTAAAAACTACTCCTCTGGGAGTTGAGAAAGATATAGTATGACAAGGATGCCAATGACCTGGTGTAAAATTTAAAATCGTGAGAGCAAAAGACTTGGATCGTGACTATAAAACACCACATTTACATTTACAGCTTTATTTTATTTCACTGACAATAGCGTAGCATCTGCCATAAGCTCAACCTGAAACTATACTAAACACCATTGTACCCACAAAATCATTTTTGGATGTGCATTTTAACGAATAATTTCATAACCTCAGCTTAACTAGCATACTCTCCCACAGCTCTGCTAATGCATGTGACTTGACTTTCTAGAAAAGAAGGCACTGACAATGAAAGTGAAACTTGCATAGGCATGTCTGAGAGGCGTAAGAGATACCTTTTCACCCCCACCAACATTTATTCTCATGTTTTTAGCATCTGCTAAAGCACTCTCGAGTACAGCACCCATAAAGTACTGTAGACGTGCTTTCCCCTTTTTTGAAAACCTGCATCTGCCAGTGACTCAAAACTCACCATGCACAGTGACCTGGGACAAAGTGAGCTGCTCTTCAAATGACCTGATGAGGACACCCTTGTGAAAGCTGCCGCTCACAGACACCGCCGTCCACTGCCTCAGCTGGTCACTTGTGGTCAAGTCATAAGCCTCTATTCCATTATGGGCAGAACCGGTCACTGTCACATGCCTAGGATATACAGTAGAATAACTCAGAGCCAAGCAATGTCATTTATACGATTTAAAATGTATGGTGTTGAAATACAAGCACAGCTACTATATGATGTAGTGTCCAACAATGAAGAGTGATCGTACTATTTGAGTAAAGAGCAGTATGCAATTTTAGAACTAAGTGATAGTTGTATTAAACTATTCAAATAATTTCAAAATACAAATAATATGGAAACACATTGTTTGTGGCTTTCCAAGTTATGAGAAAGGTGCAACTATTAATGCATACAATTTCATGATTTCTGTAATCACTTATGCTATATTTAAAGAGAATTCAAAATGCAAATTTAATAATTTAGATTATAATAATGTTAATATCCTCTCAAGTGTGAAAGACAATGCCATTTATTATAGGTATATACTGGAAAAACTGGATCATAAATTATTCAAATGTGTTTTATTTCAAACAAGTATTGAACATATATGATGTTGGAAAAATTAATATACCGCTGTAGTATAAATCTGATAAAATCTTATTTGAATCTAAAGTTGAATTTTTGTAATTTCATTACTGTATTGACAATATTGTATGTAATACTTGAATCTCCATATTGTATAAAAGATTAATAACTGATTTTAAAATAAAGAAGGTTGTATTACACTGTACTAAAATCAAGTATATTATGAGCTACATAGTATGTTTACCAGGTAGAAAATGCCTCATATTGCAGGCATGTGATTTCTTGATATTTTGTTTGTTCTAAGTATCCCCCTTTTTTACGTATAACCAAAATGTATTGGACATAGAAATCAGCTGATAGAGATACATGTTAGAGGTTTTCATCATGTAAGCAATCACGCAGTACTATGCTGACAGTCATAGAGAGAAAATCTCACTCCACCTTTATAAAAAAGTGGGATGAGGAGAAGAGGCCGAAAAAGAGGGAGCTGGGTGAAAACAAATAAATAAACAAACAAAAACAAATACATCACAATGGTATAGGATTTCAATGAAGCAAAATGGGGACAAAAAGGAAAAAAGAAAAAAAAAAGATGCAGGAAATGAGACCAAAGCTGAAGGATGTACTATTTCTCGCCCCATCCCCACCTGAGCACCGGTGCGCTGTCCCGTGCATCAATGACCGCCGTGAGCCTGCTCGTGTCGTCGTCTGCTGCCGTGATGCCCCCGTCCCTGAGCACGGTATGGGCCAGTGACGACCCCCGGCCCGAGGAGCCACTGAAGTGGACGCCGCCCCAGTGGCTGCCGGCCACCACGCTGTCACACGACACGCCCACCAGGTACCGGCCGGCGTCTGGAAAACCATGGTGTGCAGGAGTCATGTTTTCAAGAATGATCTTGTGTCTTGTTATCCTTAGCAAACGCAGTGATATGTGTAATGTTGCAATGCCGCAGAGACATTTTAACATGTTTTATCTGAGAAGTAGTCATAAGATTCCTGTTAGATGTAATGGTCGTATTCTTTTTGTCATTTGTAGTTGTGTAGCGTGACTGACACAACATGGTCAATGCTTAGTTGATCTCAATGGCCGTCAAGAAGATGCAAGTCAAAGGACATGAGCCAAACAATGTATGAGAATTTTTTTTCATTTTATTTCAAATACGTTTTACCCCATAGGGGCCTAGTCTAAAACCGTACACTTACACACTGACAATGGCTAGTATATCACTGCCCACTCCAGAATGGATGGCTTTGAAAAACTACATCAAAAGTGTTCAACATTGACAAATGGGCTATTAAAATAGTCCATAAGCATGAATGTTGTAGTTCACGTGAAAATTCAGAAATAATGAAATCTTTTTTTTTAAATGGCTCCATGGAACCTATACTTTACTTGGCATATAGCAAAAATTGAAAACCCATGATGGTCTCAATGAATGAAAACAGTGAACCAAGTATGAAGATTTTGTGTTCAAAGGCATTGATACTATTAATAAAAATGTTGAATATGGAACTAAACAGCACACTTTAATTGGCAAAGTGCCAAGCATGAACATATATGACTGTCACTAACCTATGTGAACATAGAATGAAATTTGGAGGTCATGGTTCAAACTGTATTGAAAGTATTGATGAAAGTAGCAAAAATCAACCTAAAATGTCTATAAACTGCTACACAATGCTATGCTCTCTGAGCACTTTACAGTTAGTTAGCAAAGGGCCAAAGTTTAACGTAGGTGGTCACCACTGCCATAATATTGTATGAAATAGAAGTCATGTGTCAAGCTAAAAATGCCGAAATTGACTGCCAATGGCCTTCTGGAGAGAACACTTTGATTGGCAAAGTGCCAAAATTGGACACTGATTATGAGCACTAGGTATATGAGCAGTGTATCGAATTTGGAGCTCATAGTTCAAGCTATATTGAAACTATTGAAGAAAATGGCAAAAAAAATGATCTAAAATTGCTGTCTGGAAATCACAATTAAATTGGCAAAGTACCAAAATTAAATACACGTGATGGCCTCTAGGCATGTAAGCATTGTATCAAGTTTGTATGTGTCCATCCAAGCTGTATTAAATATACTGCAGAAAATGTCCAAAATGGACCATAAATGGCGCTGTGGAAAGCACGATTTAATTGGCAGAGTGCCCAAAATTGAATCGCCTCATACCTCATAGTTATGGAAAGTTTGACAAAATCGGTTCATCAGTAAACCATACATACATACATACATACATACATACATACATACATACATACATACATACATACATACATACATACATACATACATACATACATACATACATACATACATACATACATACATACATACATACATACATACATACATACATACATACATACATACATACATACATACATACATACACACATAAGCGCATGCACGCACGCACGCATGCACGCAAGCACGCAGGCACACGCACGCATGCACGCACACACACACACACACACACATACATACAAACGAAGTGGTCACAAGGCTTTCGCTTCAGCTACTGAAGCGACGCAAAAATGATTATTGCAAAAACTATACAAAGTAGTCACCACAATAGCGCTGGCCGTATATCTGCTGCGTGCAGTTGTGGAGCGTGGACTCGTTGCCATAATTACACTCTAGACCCTTCATGAGGCCGCCGCCCGGGTACGTCGCCTTGTACAGCTGCTCATTGTTACTCACGGCGAAGTTGAGGTGCCGACACGCCACCTAGTGGTAAACATAATGGTCATCGATGGAATCTACAAACACGCTCTACAGGGAATATAGCATGGCAAAGATATAGCCCTAGAAGGTTACTCCATTTAGCCTAACACGTAAAAAAATGCAACACAACTGAAAACACGTGCATATGTTTGTCCAATATACCTATAATCACATTGGAAAAGTCTACCAAAATCTACCCTTGCAAAATAGTTTTTAAAATTCATGTTATAACTCAGAAATATTGGTATTTGTTAAGGTAATGATTTACTAGCTTTTAAACAGGGGGAACTGTCAATTGAGAAGTATTTTTAAAATTTAAGGTGAGCAAAATATAATACGCAGTTTTGTAGGAGTGGCAGTATTCCATGTACCAGTAATTCACAAACTCAAAATAACTAGGTATTATATTTACTCAAACTGCAACCACCTCAAAAATATATTTCCAGTCTGATGATACAAAGAATCTATTGAAATCCATTTACCAAGAAGTGCCAATTAAATAATTTAGCATTTTACATAGACATGGCGGTTCACTAGCAGATACAGATTTTCTGAAAGAGGTGGCGGTGTAACCATAGAATTTCATGGGTTTCATAAGTGCGAAATCTGGTAAACATGCCAAAAATACCAGATGAAAACTTCCATGAAATTGAATTTTTTCTAGGTGAAAAGGGGGTAGGGTTGTCTCACCTGTGCGAGTTTGCGCGCCCAAGCATCATAGCGACTGTTGCCGGTGCGCGTGTCACACACACTCATCCACGTGCCGTCGACACGCACCTCCAGGCGGCCTGCAGCAGCAAACACGTGCAGTAAAGGGGCCCCCAGTAAATATGTATTATGATTCTGGGGTGGGGGTGGGGGTGGAGGGGGGGTCTACCGTTAGGCATGGTCAGGGGGAGGGGGAGGTATTTAAAAAAAATTGCAGCATTATGGTATGACTTTCATGCAGACCCAATCTAAATTTGTTTGAAGATTTAAGTCCACCCAATGAGCACACTGCAGTATTTCAATGCCCCCAACCCCCAAATTAAAAATAGAAAAAGGGTAAGTTTTACAGCGCCCCAATCAGGTTTTCTTGAATGGTAGGGCCCTAATATGTAAGCAGTAACCTGGCAGTGCCATATGTAGGTGGACGACAGAAAATTGACATGGTTTCGCAATGTCATTTGCCTCAAGTAACATTGATTTAACTGTTAACTGTGCCGTTGTATAAATACATTTGCATATATATACGTCCATAATTTAGACATAATTTTACAAATGAATTTAGAACATAAAGCAAACATGGCAATGTGCTTTCAATTAGTAGATATATAACAACTCACTTAACATGTTAGAAAGTAAGAAATATAATTCAATAACTACAATTTTTTTTCAAACGGTGACATCACACACGTGCTAGACACCCCACCCCACCCCCTGTCACCGTTCGCTATACACACACCCTCATTTTCCACTGTCGGTTTGGGTATATATGCTCAGCAGAAATACCCACGATTTTGAGATGACAAAATATCTAAGACCCCCTATTTCTTGGAAGCCAAACCCCAAAGACCCCCTGATTTCTCTAAATCTCAAAACAAAGACCAATAATTTTGCTAGGGCCAAAAAAGACCCCCTATTCCGGCATAAACCATATTCAAGACCCCCCCCCCCTCATTTTAGAAAACACGAAGACCCCAATTTTTAACTCACAGTGGAGCATACCTACCCTAAACTGATACTAGTGCCACCCCCTCCCCGCCCCCGGTTACCATCATTTTACCATCACCAGGCCTTTACCACCACCTCACCTTTATCAGGCCTCTCTCCAACCAATCGTACGTCATCAGGTATCACTACATCTTCTGACAAGAGTTCAAAAGACACTGGCTCAGATTCGGAGCCTTGAGATACCAGACGCCCTTGTACCTACAATATGGTTTTGTGAAAGTTAGGAACTTAACGCGTAAACACAGTACGTTCTTCAATTGACACAAGGGACCATTCAGTATATATGGCAGGGTGGGGTTGGAGGATTTTAGGGTAGGCCATGAACTTTTGTCACAATGTTTGGAGGGGGCGGGGGAAGCTATCAATTTTTTCCAAAAAAAATTACCCCTATTTTTTTTAGAGATTCTGTACTAAAATTTACTATTTATGTATTATGGATATCCATCAAATACAATAGGGGTTTATTGACAATGATTGTGTTAACTGTTAGGAGGGGGGTCATCAATCTTTATCACATAAATTTGAGGGGGGGGGGGGTTACCATTTTTTCAGAGATTTGACGGGGGCTATTTCACAGTATTTTTCGAAAATCCTCCTACCCCACTCTGTCATCAATACTGAATGGTCCATTGGTCCCTGATGGGATTCTATCTCAATATGCATCTTTTGTGTATTATGAAATAGCTCACATCGACGCCTTTCCCGGGAGAGAACTTGAGTGTGACACCCGCTTCAACGGTGATAGTAGTTCCAGGCGTCACCACCAGACCTTGTGGCGCCACGTAAGGACTGCTGTCACGTGACAGCGTAGTGTCAGACGACTGTGTTGGCAGAAGTTCAGTAACACAGCTGGCGAGGGGAAGCCACAGCAGGGCAGAGAGGACGAGTGTCCTCATGGTTGTATTGTCTTTTGGAATCTTTTAACTATACTGAATTCATTTGAATGGTGTTCATTGAGTTCTGAAATAGAGTACACATTTAGTGGTTATAGTATACTGCAAATTAATTGGGTCAATTAATATGAGAAGTCATAGAAGATCATTCCAAGTTAATAACAATTGTAAAACATTTCTGCCATTTCACGGATAATGTTTATGACTTACATTGTTTTATTATGACTACTCAAAGTTTAAAGAGATTAAATATAACACTGCAAAGTTTGATAACCAAATTATCACTTGTAAGTCAATAATATTCTCATAGTCTTTCCCAAGCTAGGAAAGAAGCCTATTGAGGTTTGTTTGAAGCGCTACATAAAAAAGTTAAAGAAATGCGCAGACCCGCGGGTAATTCCCTATTCACACTAATATTTAAACACCAAACTAGTCATTTTACAAATAGCAACGCTACAATGGAATGCATAATATCTGTCAAACTGAACTCGAAAAGACTTTTTGAAAACGAAATTAATGCTTCCAAATAAGAGAAACTAGCAAACCACGCATAAAAAATATATAGACTAAATTTACATAGTCTACTTCTCGCCCGGTATGTATAAACATCATCGCAATGTCACTCTTTGACAAACAAATGCTAAACAAAGCACGTAGTTTGCGTATTTGATATGATGATACCCGAGAAAATTTCGTGTGTAAATACATTATAGGCTAGGGTTCATGGGCTTGTATTTGGTGGTGTTTTTTTTTTGTCTTTATCAATCATGCGCAAGACATGATTTTTAAGGCACTATTAAACGCCAATGTGATTAACCATTGTCGATCTGCGGGGATCTCTTTCACACCGTGCATTATCCAGTGACTGTATATATCTCCATAATTTGTGATTTGAATCATAAGAAATAGATGAGGATGGGCATGAATGAGAATTTGACCAGTGTGATAGTGATTACGGATAGTGCTGTTGTATTTCTCACATGGGATTGACCATGTGCGTTACATGTTGAAATCTCAGTTGCTTCGCGTAAGACCATCGTCAGTTTCACGGTTTTATCATTCACACTGCCTTTACAGTCCATTTTCATTTTCAACTAGTATTACTGCGTGTACGGTATAGCCCTGAGGTATGGTGATGGGTCTGAAATACCCCCGTGATTTACGACAGCAAATACTACCCCATTCCGACAGCCTTCCAACCGTTTCCTTTGAAAATTTATTAGAAAAAAATGGGTTGAAGTTTGTTAATATCAATCAGTTTGTGTGCGTTTATTTGTTTGTTTGTTGTTTTCCTTGTCTTTGCGCATGTGCGTACAGTTCCTTGTATCACACGAGAATTGCTTAAAGTAAACAAAAATAAACTCACAGTATCAAACAAGACCCCCAAGCTAACTTTATTGCGTAAATGTATGCAGTTAAAAAAATAGTTGTTACATATTGGTTTTAAACTTTGCACGTCTACAGACCATCTAGTTGTTAAATGACGTTGGTTTTGGTTTCTTGCAAGTGCATATATTCCTTATTCACCAACAATTCTACGCGTAATATTCTAAATGTACATATATATAGTTGCCATCAACTTACCAAAACGATAATCATATTTGACATATCCTAAACACCAGATTGCTGTTTTTGCCAGTACACTACCAGTAGATCAATGTTGAACCAAAGCACGTCCAATAATCTAAACTGTGGTGTTCGCTCCGCACACAATAATATCGCGCTTGCTTTTAGGAGTATAAGCGTCTATCCAATTTTACGCTTGGCCCACTTTTAACTATATTGATTTGGTAGACTACTATTAGTATCCGGGAATCTATTTTATTTAGAAAAATGGGACACACTTTTGCAGACGGCAACTACGATATGTACACTATGTTCATTGTTTGCTTGTTAGAAATAAGAATAATACTTAAAACTAAATATAGTAGATTACACTATAACACAGCATAACTTTGCCCTTTCCTATCATTCATCCAGTCCGCGGGTAAGCAAGTGCTTTCGCAGTGCAGAAGCAAATAATAGACATCCAGCTCTACCATCTACCTATTTCTATTTCACATTTAAAAGATACTAATTTAAAAACAAAATTGTTGTCACCATACCATTTGAGATGCATCGTGAACGCACAGTAGCCAAAATGCATATGAACCCCGTTTAAAACCTATCACACGCACACTCGCACATATATCAAGATCTAATTGGTTCCCTCACAGATACTCACACCGTTGGTATGAAGCGTCAGTTCCACATTCGCGAATGTTAATCCTCTATAATTTAAAGAGTTTCTGGAAATGAAGAAAACATTGGGACGTAAAACAGCAGGATTTTGTACATAAACATCATGTCCGCGAATAGGGAGGCAACGATATGAACTCGGCATGAAATAACACGCGTCCGCGCGTCTTTGCAACGAAGTTGGAGCGTGTCAATTTTACCGATAATATCCTGAATGCAGCCAATCAAAAACGTAGAGTACATTATGATTCATAGAAATTGATGAACAAAGAAGTACATTAATTTCACGTATTCGTGACTTTTGTATCCGGAAAGACCTATTAAAAAGCTCGTAAAATCTGCTGAATCAAATATTAGTTAAGTTGTAAGAGCATTTCTCAGAAACTTTGAATTGCTAATCATCGGTGGTTAGTATGTGACTGTTGATTGTGTTATTCATTTTAGGTTTTACATATTGCTAAATTTGTTGTCTTCGGGTATATTAGAATTTGGCAATAAAAATCAGGAATTGACGTTAATAAGGCTACTTAATGATAAAAAATATCTGTCGGGGATTTGAACAAGTTGGGTGTTGAGCAAACTCACTGTCAATGAAGTTAGTGCTTACCATTCCGTGGGGCACACCTTAGATTGACACACCAGTGACATGGTCATTCATGCTCAATTCAGTATTCATTAACTTGGAATGAAATATATGGGAAACAATATTAAACGCCCATTTTTTCCCTCGCAGACTTTCTCGCAAGGCTGCATTAAATATTGCAATCGTGACAAAAAGTTTTACATCTTCAAAATCTTAATTCTAAAAAAAAAACAAAAAAACAAAAACAAAAAAAAAAACATTGTAGAATTAATCCTAGACCTTGCAATGATGATAAGATCAGCGTGACGATAGCACCATGTTAGTAAATGTAAATGTAAATGTCTGGTTTATAGTCTTGATCCAAGTTTTGATCTCACGACTTTACAATTTACACCAGGTAAACTAATTGATCTTCAATTGATCATTTCTCACATACTTGCATCGGCAGCACATTCAGCGCACAATGCTAATCACTCACACGATCACTCACTCACTCACTCACTCACTCACTCACTCACTCACTCACTCTTTCAACCCAATGACCTGTACCTAATTAACGTGTAGGTGCCACGGAGCAGTGTGCAACCTACTAGGGGTAAGTTTGCTCAACACCCACCAACAGTCCCGACTGGGAATCGAACCCACGACCTTCTGGTCACGAGTCCAACTCCCTAACCACTCGGCCACGGAAGCACGGAAGCACATGTTAGCATTCCACAACAGCCTAAAAAGCAGAAGTTCATCATGGCATATGTAAATAGTGTTCATAAATTGTCATAAACAGTATGGTCCATAAGAATAGACCCTGCCATAAACAGTAGGCCTACGCCATTAACACACCGCATCCTCAAAAACACAGACCCTGTCTTGCGGCACCTCTGTTATAGACCGTATTAAAAATATGATCAACATATGTCCCCGATACTTTCTTTAACAATTAAGCGATTCCCCCCCATGCTACGACACAAGAGTTTTAAAAAATAAAAAGAATTTGTAAGGATCTAGCCCTGTATTTGACCTATTCAATTGGGATCTGCTCCAGAACTTGTGTTGACCGTGTCTGGACCATGTCATAGCCTACACGAAACAGGCCAGGACCTTTTAAAGCTCTCATCACTAATACTTGATATGATTTAGATTTGGTTGAAACCAAATCCTGCAGGTAGGTCTCCAGATTCATTTGTCGTTGCCTTTGTCGGCCACTGACCCCGCAATTGCACTACCTTGACCTACTCCTTACCTAGTCGGCACCTGGAGAAGTCGCCGACATCGAGGACCACATTTGTGCAAATCTTTGCCCATTCCACTGTCGCCATCTAAAAATACGTGGTAAAGACCAGGTCCAGACTAAAATCAGACAACGAGATCCAAACAAGATCCAGACATGGTAAAGACCTGGTCTTGATAAGGTTTGGACATGGTTCAGACATACTCCAGACATGATCCCGACTATGGAGACATGGTAAAGACCAAGAAAATTTATCAGGTCGTAATCTGATTTTACGATAGTGGAATGGGGATTTATATCGATTTGTGACCTAGTCTTGAGCTAAAATGGAATGGAGACAAGGTCCCATATCAACATGGTCAAGACCAGAAAGTATAGGTTAAAACTAGCTCCTGACATGGTGCAGACATGATCCAGATGTGCTTCCGACTAGGTAAAGACATGGTCAAGACTAACCGAAAATAGAGTATTGATTTTCAAAGTCTTCAACAAACATCTCCGACTTTTTTTTTTAGTTCCGCTGGATGCTCAAGGAACTAAAAAAATGTCGCGGTCTAGTTCCTCTTTGGACGGAGACTTTTCACGAAGATCAGAAGACGATTAGCTCCCGACTATGGAGATAAAATAAGCATTAAATGTCGACATGGTCCCGTGCAGGTCTCGATCAGGTCCAGGCCTCGAAAAATTGGCATTTTGGTTCATCTTTCCTTATTCACAACACTATATTTTTTTATACATTAACAGTAACAAACATACATTAACAAACAACTGTTGGCATCTTCAGAATGTCCTTTCCGCGCAATGTCAGGAGGTCAAATATTCCGATCCTGACCGAGGATAGAATCATACACTCGCGAGAGTTGGTGCCCCTCCCCGTCTCTGTTCATAACCTGCTTGCAGGTTCGAACAGAGACGGTGATACCTCCTTTTAGGGATGATGTACATTTTGTAACGCTCCGCAAAAGTGGAACAGTATTCCACTTAGGGGGGGGGGGGTCGGTCAAGTTTTGGATGTTCCACTTTTTTGTGGGTGTAAAATTTTATCTCTCGCGCTAAAACTTTTCATACCAGAATTCCACTATTTACTATTTAAATGTGGCATTAAAGATATACACAGCAGTTTTCACACATTCATTAATATCATAAATTTACATTCCTGATATATAATAAATATTATTTTATGGCATATATAAGTAATATTTTAATAAATATCGCGAAAAACTGTGTAGATATTCTTTGATTATGTCACACATCTGATGTTTCCACTTTTGGGGGAAGGGGGGGGGGGGGGGGGGGGAGTCAAGAAAAAAGAGAACAGTGTTCCACTTTTGCGGAGCGTGACAAAATGTACATCATCCCTTAATCGTAACATATTTTTGTTCATGTCTTACATCTAGTCTAAGCTTAATCGCTAGTTTTCCCCCACCTCTCAACTCGCGAGTTTTATGTTTGTTCATGACGTGTTGGAACGAATGGAGATGGTAAGAAAGTCTTTTTCCTATCACCCATTAAATGTACAGTAATCTTAATAGTTGCATATCGTTGACAATATTCAATATCGATTATCGGTGCTGGGCAAACGACATGTAGGCCTATCTGATAGTATCGTGAGTACACTACAAGTTATACGTTAATCGTTGCTGTAAGCGCACGTTTCCCCATGATTCTGGGTATCAAATCAATATATTGAACATCGCATTTGTCAAGTGTCGTTCTCAAATACTGTATAGGAATGCATAATCCATAAGTAATGTGATTCAAACAATATATATACTAGATTACTAATCTACGGTGCACAATTACCTTGAAGCACGACTGGTTTGACCTGGTTTCGCATTACTGGTAAGTTTCGTCCACACCGCTATTCTATTCTATTCTAATTCAATAATCGGCTAATTCCCTGGTGGGATATCCCGCCGATGATAGTGTGTGTGCCACATGGCTTGGGTAGCCGGTCCTTGAAAATGTTCAAAGATGCACTCTCAGCCACCTCCTTCTTCAGATTATTCCATTCCGGTATTGTTCGGGGAAAGAAGGAGTGAGATGTTATACTCCAATAAATGCGTGGTTTTTCTGGTCCTGGTATCTGCTGGTTCTAACGATGATGCCGGCACTGCCACAAGTCCTGCAAAGCCTTGTACATCATTGTAAACCTCTGGTTAGATCGTCGGTGCTCCAGGGTCGGCCATTCTAGCTTAGATCAGAGGCACTGTGTTGGCGATATCGTTGAGCTGCTCTTCTGTTAACCTTCTCCAGTTGGTCTTTGTTTTCTGGAGATGTGGGTTCGCACTCTGTATTCAATGGTGGAACGCACTAAAAAGCCAGTTGGTGCGGTCTCCCTTGGCCTTTCTGGGACATGCGGAGGTTCGCCAGAGAAAGCTGATGTTACTAGCCTTCTTCGTCACAATGCGTGTTCAATTCGAGATTGTTGCTAATGGTCACACCTAAGTATTTGGCAGCAACCACCTCCTCCAGTATGACTACACACAGTTCGTACAGCTTGGTAATGACTTGCTTGCTCCTTGAAATCCTCATGATGTTGCATTTCACGGGATTGAAACGCATGCCCCACCTCTTTGCCCAGTTGTCTAGTGCTGTTAAGTCTCGCTGCAGGCATACCTGGTCTTCTACTGTACTGACGTTCCTGTACACTAGGCAATCGTCTGCGAATAGACGCACTCTGGTGCCTGGCGAGACTTGTTGGGGTAGATCGTTGATAAAGATCAAGAACAACAGGGGACCTAACACTGTCCCCTGGGGTACCCCTGAGGCGACACGTTCTTTCGGCGAGGTCTCTCTGTCTATGGCAACCCACAAGCGATCTCACCCATTCGTTGATCACTCCTCTGATGCCATAGAACTCTAGCTTGCCCAGCAACCGTTCATGTGGAGGAACAGTGTCAAAGGCCCTGGAGAAGTCCAGGATGGCGAGGTCGGTCTGGGCTTTGCTGTCATACGCTTTCATCAGATCATCTACTGTGATTAGGAGCTGAGTCTCACACGAATGACCACTTCGAAATCCATGTTGGAGTGTGGTCAGGATACCATGCTGCTCCAGGTGTTTCAGTACATGTTTACAGATGATATGCTCCATGACCTTACACAGGATACAGGTGAGTGAGATGGGCCTGTAGTTAGAGGCTAGGTGCACATTCCCTTTCTTATACACTGGTGAGATGATTGCATCCATCCAGTCTCTGGGGAGCTGTCCACTGGCCAGGGACTGTCTGAACAAAGCAGTGATACATGGGGCAAGCTCTGCGGCTAGGTGCTTGAGGACTTGTCCGGATATGCAGTCTGGTCGTGATGCCTTGCTTGAGTTTAGGCCTGCCAGTAACTTGGCTATTCCTCCAACCTGTATGTCTAGCTGGTGGATCAGTGGGAAAGGTGTCCCAGGTAAGGTAGGGATTGAAGAGGTATCTTCGTTAGTGAATACCAAGAGGAATTCACTTAGCATGCTGCTTGCCTTCTTCTTGCTGTCAGCGTGCAGCTCACCGTCGTGCTTATGTTGCGGGACTCCAAAGTTATCCTGTTTCTGGGACTTTACGTACTTCCAGAAGGGCCTTGTGTTGCTTTCCTCGAAAGCTTTGTTCACCGCTGCGACTGTTTGCGAAGCGACCAAGGGTTGTCCACACCCACACGACTAGTGCCAACAACTATATGCGACGACTGAACGCAATGATATATACATATCTATCTATCTCGAACACGCTCAGTTGTCAGGGACGGTCCGCGACGGGTATTGCTCAAATCGTAGTCGTAGTAGCGTCGGCACCACACCGCCACGATTTCATGGATTTCGCCCAACGCGAAGTCGCGTCGTATAACAATCTCTGGTATACACCGTTGCGGGTGAGGAAAGGGCCTTAGGGGGCTTCCATTATTTATGCCGGAGATGGGCGTCAATGTCATTTAGACACACACCCCCACTCAAGATATAAATTTTTCACGCCCCCCCCCCACACACACTTGCAATCATCATAAAATTGCTTCATTCATAAAAAAAGATTTTATTATTCAATACATTGACTCTATTAAAAATGATAATGAAAGATGATGTGACCCAATTTTGTAATGAAAATGGAATGATTGAAACTCCAGAGCCCTTAGGAAAGGAAAATCTTAAGTCTGACATCCAGATTCTTGCCAAGTTGAAGCCTATAAAAATGCAAAATAACTAGAGAGTTTGACAGAAAAAAAGTACATATCAAAACAAGCATATGCACATATAATCTATCCCTCAAAAAAGAAACAAAAGAAATAAAATACACTCATACACTGTACATTGAATGTTGAAAATAAAGCTTTAGAACATTTACTTTGTTGTGTTTTATCTTCATGCTACATCCAATCTGCTGTAAAAATGGTCTGAGAGAAAAATGAAAAAATGAATCACAATTTATAAAATTATATTATTTGTCTTTATTCCTTAGCACTTTTGAATAAAGAAATTCTTCCTGAGAGCCTAAAAATAAAAAGTATGAATATGAATTTCCAAGTGTCCAAAAAGATCAATATAGTTCTCTGCAGGGACGGATCCAGCGGGGGGGGGGGCTCGGGGGGCTCTAGCCCCCCGCCTGCCATATTAGCCTTAAAGCCCCCCCGCCCCTACAATTTAGCCCCCCCCGCTCCCCCCCCCCCATTTTCCCACCAAAATACTTCATTTTCATAGGGTTTTTCATGAAATCCAGTAAGTGAGCACCCCTTTCCTTATGTTTTCCTTACGTCCCTTTTCCAAAAACCTGGATCTGCCCCCACGCACGGACAAATCCGCCCGCCCCGCCCGCCCCCCCCCCCGCTCTCAAAATTTGAAAATTAGCCCTCTCAAAATTTGAAAATTAGCCCCCCCGGTCTCAAATTTCTGAATCCGTCCCTGCTCTGATTATATAAAACAAATTGCATCTCATAAACACCGGTTAAAATTAAACATACACTTTAATGCTAAGACTGTAAGATAATAAAGATGGTGTAATATTCATATGCTAGTAATAAAATATTAGAAACTTCCATTTTCTGAAAATGTTCGCATTAAGCGCTTGGAAGTTTTTGACGACCCCCATTTTCAGTACAGTAAATTTTGGTGACCCCCCTTTTGTCAACATGATATTTTGGTTAACCCCCCCCCCCCCTTAAAAAACCACAGCCCAACCCGGCATAATTAATGGTAGCCCCCTTAAATCCGATGTGCCATGGCCCTGTCACGTTTGCGCAAAGAGCTACGTAACTATGCATGCATAATTTATTGATCGAATTCTGGAAAACGTCCATCAGAGACGCTTGGTACTTCAGAGCGCATGTTGAAGAATTGAAGGTGATGATATTGTAACTTTTATCAGTAAATAACAGTCATCATGGTTGATAAGTGTGACTTAAAGGGGATTTGCCCACCTCTGCAATCTTTGAACACAGGTAGGTCTAAATCAAGAACGCATCTCTCTCATTCTCTGGACGTATCCTCCGCTATTGGCAGTCTATTGACTGCGCGGCACAAAGCACATGGCATTTCAGATCATTTTTGATACATTCCATCCATGTTTTGGTTGGACGTCCTTGGGGTATCCTTACTGGTCGCAGAAATTCATGCAAGGTGCTTTTCGAGCTGGTGTTTCAGGGTCCAGGCGCATTACATGACCTAGGTCCTAGGAAACTAAGTCGTCTGCGTTTGATTGTTACACCACGTGGTTACACTCCCGGGATCAGTTTGAGCGATTTGACATAGTTTTTTGTTTGATAGACTTCTACTCCATTTAATGTTGAATATACCACGTAAACGAGATATTTGGAATACAACTATTTTGTGATTATGGTCTTGAGTGAGTGTCCATACTTCACTGTTATACTGGAAAATGCTAGCAATATATGCTTGAAAAACGCGAATTTAGATTTTAGTGGAGTTCTTGTTTTTGTAAAGAATGTCTGTCAGGGTGTTGCATGCAGCTATGTCTAGTCCTTTTCTCCGATTGATATCTTGCAGAGTGTCTAGTACACTGCCTAAAAACTTTATTTTTTTCCAATTTGTGTCTCCGTTTCTACTGATGACTTCCGTTTCTGTTTTCTCTTTGTTTACTAAAAGGTCGCGAACTTCTAGTTTGGGCGGTATATCTACTTCAATCTTTTCGTTTCTCTCCTTGCAGGTTGTCAAATTGGTGATGTCACTGCGTATTTAGGATCAATGGTGAGATAGTTTTTCTGTGGCTTGTAATAAGTATGATCTTGATGTTCAGTTTGTATGGCTGGTGGTTCTTTTTGGATCTGTTGTTTGTAGTAGGTGTGATCTTGGTGTTCGGTGGATATGACTGGTGGTTCTTCATAGTTTAATGTTATCGTCAGGTAGAAGATGAAAAGCACAGCACTGAAACAGTCGCCCTGTGCAATCACCACTTGAGTGACAAGCTCATCTCCCACGTGGTTTCCAACCTTGAATCTCAGTCTCACGTACAGAATTAGGATCGACAGCATGTGATACTCGTCGGGTTCCAAGAGTGCTTTAAGGTCTCTCAGCAGCTTCATCATGTCTAGTAATTTTGCATATACTTTATATGCACTGGATGTTATTGCTTTTTCACATAATAATTTCACAGCCAGAACGTGTTCTGTTGTGCTTCTGCCTTCTTGGTATGCAGCCTGATCTAAGGATATTTTCATTTTAAATCGGTTCCAGCATCTCTTTATTATGCATATGGCATTTTTTTTTATCAATGTTGATAGTAAGATGATGGGTCTGAGGTTGGCAGGTAGCCCCTTCTTTTATCCAGGTTTAGGTAGAGGTGTTAAAATACCTGATTTGATTTCGTTTGGATGTTCTCCAGTTTCAGCAATGTTGTTTAGTATTTCTGCAATTCCTTGGTGTAATATTTTAGATCCATACTTTACATACTTAGCATTTAGTCTATCACCACCTACGCTCTTTCCATTCTTCATACTTGTGACTGCTTTTGTGATTTTGGTCTGAGAGAAAGGTGTAGTCATCTTTGTCGGTGGTATATATTCGATGTTTTCTTTGATGGTTTTGGTGAATAAATTAGTGAAATGTTCGGTCACAGCTGTGGCTTGTTCTTCTTCAGAACCAGCTACAGAACCTTCTTTAGTAATAACAGTGAGACACGTCTTTTCTTTTTTTCGAGAGTTTTTTTCCATGTTTTTATCTTCGATGGTCTTGATTCTTTTTTTTTATTTGTTTCATTATTATGTTCCTATCTTTTCTCAGTTCAATTCTTTTTTCGTTAAAATTACTTTTCTCTATGTTTTCTTTGATTTTTTTCTGTTTCTTTGAGAGTTCCTCCAATAAGATGTCTTGATGTTTGTGACCGTGTGGAGCTTCTCCCAGAACGTCTTTGCCTGCTTGGTGGCAGGAGCTGACAATATGTGTCCATTGTTCTTGGTTATTTTCGAAAATGGAGATATTTTGATAGATTTCTGTTACTTTCTTTTGGCATTCCTCTCTGAATTTGGGTTCATTTAGCTTATCAATGTTTATGCGAGGTTCGGTTTTACTTTTGAAAGTTTCAATTTCGTCCACCATTTAAGATTTAGATTGGTGATGACAAGCTTGTGGTCTGTTTGTGTTTCAATTCCACTGTAAGATCGAGAGTTCTGAATCATATATCTATCACCAGCTCTCAATATGATGTAGTCAATTTGATTTCTGTAGGGATTTTTTCTGATAGTACCATTCCAACTTTTATGAGGCTCTTTTCTTTCTGGTGCTGTACAAGTTGTGATGTGGGCTAGTTTATGTTTGAATAGAGTGTTTGTCAAAGTAAGGTTTTGTTTAGCTGCAAATTCTAAAAGAAATCTGCCATTTGAGTTGAGTAGACCTTTACCAAAGCGACCCATTATGGCTTTAAATTCAGCATCCTGTCTTAGCATTGAAATTACCTAATACCACCACCAGATGTCTACGACTGATTGTTCTTACCGCTTCGTTGAGCTCGGCATAGAAGTCATTTCGGAGTTTGGGATATTTTTCATTTGTGGATAGCGTAGGAGCGTGTGCACATATCACATGTAAACAGCGATCCTTCAGCTGTATTTTTGCAGAGCAGATTCTGTCTGATATTCTATCAAAAGTCGGATTTAATTGACTGTTTATGAGTAGTCCAACCCCGTGGTGTGTGTTCTTATCACTGCCACAGCCAAAGAAGTTGTATGTACATGATCTAATAGGTTTTTCTCCACGTTGTTCAAGAGATACGCTGATGTTTTCGAAACCTATTCTGTATTGATGTTTCAGATGTGTTTCTTTTCTTTTCAGATGTGTTTCTTTCTTCTTCTTCCAATCAAGAACGCAAACAATACAGTAATGATAGAAGTACAAATGAAATAAAAATGGAGTCCAATCTAGATCCTGCAAGCGCAGAGAAAGGTGGGAGAGCAAATGACCATGAAGGCAGCGTATTTACAGTGAATTTGCAAGATTTTTTAGCCCAGGCAAGAGAATGTGAGACAAAAGCAAAACTAGAAATAAAATCTGAGTCCGCAAAAGCTGATTATGAGAGTGGAAAAAAGTCAGTAATGTACAAAATGGAATGTGAAAACAGTGAAGATGTAGAGTCCACATGCACAGGTGATCTCCAATGCAATATGCAAAATTATCAGAAACAAGACAATTCAAAACTGGAGATTCAATCATACAACCCTATTGAAAACAAAAATTTTACACCAGAAGGACAATTTCGATCATCAAATCTAGATCCTGCATGTACAGAGAAAGGTGGGAGAGCAAATGACCACGAAGTCAGAGTATATACCTTGAAAGATTTGTTAACTCAGACAAATTCTGAGCCCGCAAAACCTGATCATGAGAATGGGAAAGAGGCATTTATATGCAACATTGGCTTGACAACTGGGGGCACAATTAAAGAGAAGTTTAGTCATTACATGGAGAGTCAACCGTCTAACATCTCTACATCGACAAATTGTAAATCACAGATGGCATTTGAATCTCATACCATTACACAAGGAAATATTGTTAAACCAGAAATGCATCTGGGAATGCCTAGTGCCTATAAACCCAAAACCTCTACTTCCAAAATCCACGTGGAGACGACTGGAATCAATGGAAGTAAAGATTGGACAACAGTGCAAAATAAATATGGTAAAGTTACAACACACCAAGAAATTGAATCACAGACTGTACTACAACGGAACTGTACCAATGGAAGTAAATACCAGACACCTTTGATTGGATTTAACCTTGCGTTTGGAAAGCAATCACAAAAGATGAAAAAGTTTGAACCAGCCCATGAAGATTGTACATCAAGGATGGGTTTAGAAATGCCAAATATTAGTCCACATAAAGAAAATTCAAACTTACCATATAAACCGGTGAGAATTTATTACCTTCAAGACCTGAAATCTGAACCAATCACACCTGATAATATGAACGATAATAGACCACGATTGGGATATGAAGCTCGTGGTGTCTGTCACAGAAATGAGTCACCCATAGAGTTGATGACAGGTAAAAGAGCTCCGTCTGCTCCTGGTGGAAATACATACTTCGGGGGCGGCATTGTAAATGCAGAATCAAATGAAATAAACTTTGCTAAATCTTATCACAGCCCACTTAATATCAAACCTATTGGCAACAATGTACAAGATGGCATCAACACGTTGGCCTGCAGAGCAAAAGAAATAGACCAATCTGAGTTTATACCACGTGGTAAGAAGCTATTTGAAGCCAATATGAAACCTACAGCGCTCAGAGCGTCACTTTTTCAGCCAGAGATTTCATGGAATGAAACTTCACTCAAAGCTACCAATCTTCTATCAGTTGGTGGAACAAACAAACCAATCATTGACAGGGCACCAATTTCTCCAAGCATGATAAATGGTAAAAGAGCTCCGTCTGCTCTTGGTGAAAATACATACTTCGGGGGCGGCATTGTAAATGCAGAATCAAATGAAATAAACTTTGCTAAATCTTATCACAGCCCACTTAATATCAAACCTATTGGCAACAGTGTGCAAGATGGCATCAACACTTTGGCCTGCAGAGCAAAAGAAATAGACCAATCTGAGTTTATACCACGTGGTAAGAAGCTATTTGAAGCCAATATGAAACCTACAGCGCTCAGAGCGTCACTTTTTCAGCCAGAGATTTCATGGAATGAAACTTCACTCAAAGCTACTAATCTTCTATCAGTTGGTGGAACAAACAAACCAATCATTGACAGGGCACCAATTTCTCCAAGCATGATATGTCATATATGTGACAAAACATTTCAAAATTTCGAGCATTTGCATGCGCATTTGATTAGCCATAATTTCCAATCTTCATGTTCGTGTAATAATGATGGGAGTTGGTACTGTAATACTGGAGTTACACCAGCCTTGGGTAAACCACAAGACAGCTCAAACGAGCATAATACTGATTATAAAAAACTCGATTTCCGTGACAACGTTCACACCACATATGAAAATGAAACATCCAATTTTCACAAGGATGTTAACAATAAAGAAATAGCACCAATAACAGATGCAAATTACAATGGCAACAAGGATGCAACAGTTACAAGAGATCAGGATGTGTCAAAAGAACATAACTTTGGTCCTGAACTTCGTCAAAACAATCCTAATCAATCTTGCATCCTGTATGAAGACGACGGTCAAAGGGTAAATCATGTTACCCCATGTCGTGCTTTTCAGTGCAGCATTTGTAAGAGGATTCTTAACTCTGAACATGACCTTGAATTACACATGCAAATTCACACTTGTTCGACAGTGTCATGTACTCATGAAAAATGCGCCAGCAGTGCCAGACCAATTGATACGGTGGAAATAAAACGGCCATCAGAAAGCAGAAAAAATAAGAAAGATAACAAATGTGATGTATGTGGAGATATTTTCTCTGACAATGAAACCTTGCAGATGCATACAAGAAGGGTTCACTTTGATAAAAACACACTGGAGTGCAAGATTTGTCACATAACATTCAGAAAAGTGGGATTCTTGAAAGATCACATGTACTTTCACTACAAAAAAAGGCCATTTCGATGTGATGTTTGTAAAAAATATTATCGTAACAAAACCAGTCTCTCCAATCACATGGATATTCACTTTGGTGAGAAAAAGCACGTTTGTGGGACTTGTGGAAAGGGGTTCTTGCGTTCCTCAACATTGAAGCGTCATGAAATAATTCACAGTGGTGAGAAACCGTATGCATGCCATATATGTAATCAGCGTTTCAATTATAAGCCAAATATGAAACAGCACGTGAGACGTCATATGGAGATGATGGAGGAAACTTCTGGAAACATTGAACATACTCATTTGTAAAACAAATGCAAGTGAATTGACAATTAGATGTTTAAAATTAGGTTCTAAAGTAATCAGTGTATAAATGTTTGATGAGAAAATTGACATTGATAAAAATGATAATTGCCATTTGGACAGTTGATGAAATTACAACAATTTCTTGTTTTTTAAAAAAAAAAAAATTACTACTGTATATTAATATAAATTTTGGTAATTTACGATGTCTGAATTTATGGCCAATACTGAAATGGCTAATAAAATTGTTTGATAATTTAATTAAGTTTTGTAAATACTTTGTAGATAAATTCTAAATAAATGGTTGAATATTAATGCAAAATCTGCTCACTCTAAAGTCATTCACCTTCGTTCATCTGCCGTTCCCCCACAACAGCGAAATATTACTTATCAATGTCCTCATCAGCAGAACATTATTTATCAGTGGTAACTTGAACTACTTAAAAAAATCTATAATCAATCTTTTTGTTCTATATAAATACATATCATAATTATTTGATAATTGGGGAGGGACTCCAAGGGCATGTAGGGGCTACCTTGGTCATTTGGCTACGCATTCTCGGAATTGTGTTCCATTTCATTTCTATTTTCTCAAGTTGATCAAATATATATAGATCTACGTATCACTATACAGTCGCACAGACAAGATTCTAAAGAATCTGGATGAGACAGTTACCAACAGGTTTATCTAAAAATGGCAATTGTAATATGAGTAGCAATAATAATAATAACATTCCTATAGTTGTATGTAATGAATTTTACCTGTTTACGTTATGAGGCTTTTTTCTTCTCTTTGAGAGTTTTTCCGCCTTTCTTTGATCAATCACCTCTTCTGTTTGGAGTTAATACAACACTTTAAACAACCAAAAAAGTCCTATGCACAACACCCGTCAAGCAGGTTAAAAATGTGCGATGAATGATCCTATTTTCTTTATAACATTTCCTGGTCAATCTTATACAGGTTACATTGTAATGTCCAAATATAAAAGCACTGCAGAATTATCCGGGTACGAAAAACTTTCAGGTAAAAATCACATCTAGCTATAACAGCACATTTATAGCTGCAAAAATCAAAACACCCTTGTAAATATGTCCTCAACAATTTTGCCACCAACACAATCAAGTTAGGGACGCATTTATTAAATCGAAATTTGTTGTTTAAACGTCTATGCACATGCTTCTCTGGCGTAAGATATCAATCTGGTTTAAAGACAAACTTTCTCCTTTTATAGACAGACTTTTTGCACGTTGGGCTGCATCCTGAGGCCTTTATAAGCGCTATTTAAGGACATGGTCATTGCGACACGTCTGTTGACAACAAGCTATAACAAAAAGCCCTTTGTTTAACATGTTTCCTTTTTGACTGCTTTACAAATACATAAAAAGTCCTTGATATTTGCGTGTATCTCGAAAACATATTGAGTCAGTATTGCAGGCTACATGTATATTGGAATGAATGCAAGTCATATCTTGAAGAACAGCACCACCTTCCTTATATTCATACAATTTAGACAACAGAAGTGTAAAAAACTCTACTCCAGTCTACTGTATCAGTTGTCACAACAGACAGATGTGACGACCTCACCTTTGATTGGGTGAAAAACTGCAGAATGCTTTTTTTTCATAATAAAAAAGGTTATTTCCACACCAGGGGCGGACAAATTCCTGAAATTTCACACGCAATTTGGGCAAACGGACTTGAAATATTCCTTGTCCGAATGAAATTTTTGATTGCCCGACTTGGCTTTCAATGGCGAGCCAACTTTATATCACTTGATACTGAAGCCATTCAGAATGATTCCCTTCACATTCATTTTATAATTCTTAGAAAAGAAACTACTTGGCAATTTTCAACTATTGAACTTTTTGATATATCAATAACTTAATAAGAAAGAAAAAACACAATTGATAAGTGCATGATTAGAGTTTGAAGCAACTAATGTGAGTGCCTGATCTAGAATTAACATCGGTTTACCGCCCCGCTACCGCGACTAGTGGCATCATTGCTTTCAGAAAGTTCCAGGCCCTCGACTGTGTTAAGCATTAATGTGGCCAGGTTGATCCATCTATCGGGTTTGACCCTTTTACCTAGTGGAAAATCCATTTCTACCACATCGTCTCGTGATCAGGGGTCCCGTATATCACAACAGACAATAACCAATGGTAGATGATAGCTTGTTGTGACAAGATGTGTACATCAAAGCTTTGGATTTTGGATAAATAAGAATGATTTCTAGTAGTTTTGAAATATTCTGGAATCCATTTCGTTTACGTAGTTCATCTAAACATCAGTAAAACATAATGGGACATTCTATTTATTATTTCATAATGCTAACATAACAATGATAACAATATGCTGGGATTTCTTTAATGATACAATTGATAAGAATGTGCTGAACTCAAGTAATATGTGCCCCCCCCCCCCACCTCCAAATCTCACAAACAAAAATAACCGTTTTAACTCTATCTAAAGGACAGACACATAAATCAACGATTTCAGGTATTCACCCTTAAAGAATGGGGTTATGATGTGGGTTGAAGTACAGAAGTGCATGCTATTTGGCATGTAGACTAACTTGTGTGTTGTCGACTTTTTTTTATTTATTTATCAGCGTCGTATGTTATTGGCGACGTGTTGATCTTGTTACGCATCACATAACATCCGGTTTCGGCTGTTCACCTCGGAAAACTATGATCGGTTATTGGAAAACCTATTCAAATACTGGGACTATGGACTGTTGTATTGCCTGCGTTTATTGCGCATTAGTAAATATCACAGTACATATTAAAATGTGAAAGAGCATATAATTAAAAGCGTAGCTATTTTAAAAAAAATGTTTTCGCCATTTTACAGAGTGACTATTTTAGAAGTTTAAAAAATACACTTTGAACTATATCACGTGTAAGAAAATTATCACAACTAAGTATTCTACATCTAAAACTTCCAATAGCTTTTCTACACAATACAATTTTCAAATTGTCTATGCCATTAAACATATAATAATGGGACATGCTAACACTAGGAATAGCAAGGAAATGCTTAAAGCATTATTATATGCTACAGAAGCTTTTTTGTTAATATTATCATGACATACATATTTGACTACCATAAATACTACTAATAAAAGTCTTAAAAATACATACTTAAACATCTTCAAAACAATATTTGAATTTACTAATTAAAATATTGCCTTGTGTGACGTGCTACATGTATATCATCATTATCATCTAGGTCATTACAATAGGTACATTCTCACATCCAAGTGACATATGGGGGACATATATCTTTCTACAACTTTTTTGTTTGAAAACACATGTAGGCCCACTTAGACTTAGTCCCTTTTAACTTGACAGAGTGTTCAGTAAGCTTTTCAGTGCACTTGTGCAGGGAGCGACGGGGCTATATCGGAGAAGACACCGACGGTTATTTTTTGTATCGAGATGGTCAACTGGCAGACGCTCTTGATGATCATCATGTTGGGTTAAACTCGTTTCAAGACATTTAGCAAAATATATACAGTATAGAGACGGGGAAAGCTGCATTATGGAGACTCTCAACTATAACGGGCATATTGGATTCAATAGTATGCATCGATGATGTTATGTGACCTTTCGTAACGGGGCTGCGGGGGGGGGGGGGGATGTTGGGGAGAATGTTGAAAAGAGGCATGTGAGGGAAAAGGCCAAAATGAGTGATGTGGGGTAAGAGGCCAGAAAGAGGAATGCGGGATATCAAGGAAATGGAGGGGGCGAGGTGGGATGGAAAACCGTGGGATAAACAATATAATGAGGATAGAGAGTAACGACAAATGTCACTTGATAGGCCTACTGGACTGCCGTAATAATTCCAGATTGACGTGCAAGTGATTCTAGTCGGGGATTGTGCGCGTATCAAACCAGACGTTAGTGTGTGGTTGGTCTATGCAACCTCAATATGTACGCTTACCGAGGCTATGTCACTTACCAGAAGACAATGTTAGTGTCCAAAGTACCCATATGTCCTTCCCTGGTCCTTGGTGGCTACCATTTATCATTGCCCATCCCATGTCATGTAGTCCATGTGTACAAATCAATATATTTTAGGACCATGTCGGTACCAGGTCCTAACCTTGTCCTTACCATGTCAGGACCATATCTGGAGCTAGTTTTAACCTAGCCTTCTTGGTGCTGTATACGTCGGTACCTTGTCTCCATTCCCTTTTAGCTCAAGACTAGGTCAAGACGTGGAATAGATCCCCATTTTCACTATGTTAACAAGCATCAAAACCAGGTCATAACCTACCAAATGTTCATGGTCCTTACCGTGTCGCTTTGGTCGGGATCGTGTTTGGACCATGTCGTAACCTTATCGAGACCAAGTCGTTACCATGTCTGAATCTTCTCTGGATTTAGTCGTTATGAAATCTTGACCATGTTGGATTATGGAATGGGAATTGTTTTATGTGCCAAGGGGGGTGGGTGGGGTGAGGGGGCATCTCCACCTAAATAGTAAGGGAGTACGGCCTCTCCGCCGCTTGGGCTGTGTACATTAGAGCCTTCAATTAAGACCACCTCTAAAATACACTACCTCTATAATAAGACGATTTCTTACAGTCCCAGGCCTCCTAAAAGGGTTATTGAAGGATTTGCAAACCTCATTTGCAAACCTCAATAAGCACACCACGGCCAGCCAACATGCTGTCGTGAAAGTGTCTAAATTGCAGTCAGCGTGTAATTTCGCATTTTTGAGTCAAATGGCTGGGTGTCACTCTCTATGAGAGCTTCTTTTTTCTTTAAAATACTGGTTCTTCTGTATATGTCTTGAAAGAGTGGTTCTTCTGTACTAGTACCGTTTGCTTCACATTGACAAAGCAAGATTCATAAAAAAATATATAAATCAAATATTCGTTATATTTTAATATTTTACATCATTCTATCAAAGTAAATTATCAAATACAACCTTACAAAATATTATTCATAGAAATAAATTTCTACCAAAAGGTCAACCTCTCCTAGAGAGTGGTCAGGTTCTATCAGGACATGGTTGGGTGCTGTCAGAATGGAAAGGGGGCATTGTTATAACAGTGGTGGGTGCTGTCAGAACGAGGGGTGGGGTTTCCAGGACCGTGTGGATGCTGTACACCCGTGCTATGCAACAGTTCTTATGAATCGCGGTGGTGGGATATCGATGACGTGGGCAGATACTATCAGCACATGGACGGGTGGTGTCAGGAGTCGGGGTTGTTACTGTCAAATAGCAAATTATTCCACTAAGTGTGATAAATACTTGGTGTTATGGTTCAACTGAGAAATAGAATGATGCACGTTCTCTTGATCTTCACCCTTATTGGTGGCTTATAACGTGGTAGGTAGAGTTTTGATACACTGGTAGAGTTTATGGATAATTGCAATTTAGTTAATAAGAAAAAAGTGTTTGCCAATTAAATAGAATTTTCTTATATGTACACTAGGTTACACTCCAAGCGTCTCCGCTTCAGAGACGAACCGTCTTCAAGTACTAGATTCGTTTATCTCCTTCATAGACTCCGGAATCACTCTCTGTCCAAGGTGGTACGTTCTTTTACCCCCCTGTTAGAGTGATCCTGCGGAGCCCACTCCACGTCACTTTTTAGTCGAAAATATAACAGAGTCCGTAAAAAAGATGAAAAATTGAGAAATTAACCCTTTCAGTGAAAAATAGGGTCGACGGCGCTGGATGGCTCCGACGCGTCGCCCAGCGGACTCTTGCGGGCTCCGTGCAGGCTCCGTGCTACATCCGCATCACCTCCGCGAGCAAAAATTGCGCGGAATCCCTCCACTTCTCTGGAGAAGTGGATTTTTCACGCCACGTAACAACTCCGCGTGGAGGGGGATTATTGATTAAGATTCTTTGATCTTTTTTACATCACTGGTCGCCGCACGAAGCCCTATTTGGCCCCGATGGACTCCGTCTGCTTCCGTCCCACGTAAAATGAACGTCGTTCACCTCCGCTGTACGCCGGTGTACGCCGCAAGACCTATCCGCATCAAGAATAGTGCGGACTCCGTCTGCTTCCGTGCTCACGCCGCAGTCGACGTCTGTTGGTGCCCTGCGGTGCTTTTTCTTGCAATTTCGCCAGCGGCGTCACTTCTACTCCGCCAGAGTGGTCATTTTCTCTATATTTTTAGCCCTAGCCCTAGGACGGTGTTTGCACGCGTAGGGACCGTGGACTCCTCGTTCTGCGTGTTTACTCTAACAGCGGGGTTAGAGGGGTTTGCAGATATGCTAATGGAATTGGGCCTCTTCTAAGTGTACAAAATTTACTAGAGGGATGGATCAGTTTTAGAAGTCGGACCCCCCTACCATGGTGAAATGAAAAGTCTGACCCCCCTTCTAAAATGATATTGAAACTATGACACACACACCCCAATCCGGGCCATTGTACCTGTCTATACGTAGCTGCATACATTTAAACAAGCGACAGCAGTACATTTAGAATATTTATCATTCTCATTCAATCTACCCAATTTGATACCAAGACTGTGTGACCAAACTGACGCAGGACCAGGAGTAGGAACATCAAACAAACAAATGCAATTCCGTGAAGCTGAGGGCAGTGACTATTATACCCGCATTCATACTGCAACAAGTGATTGCCAAAATCCAGTGGACTGAACACAGGCAGCATTTGGCAAAACCCTTGGATATGGGGGTTGGATTCATTGGGAGCACAGAAATATGTTTGATGGATTAGAGGGAGGGGGACTATAAACTAAGACCTAACAGCATCCTTATAACTGATAACTTTACCCTACATCATTATTGCTAGAGTACTAAAGTTTGGTATGTGTGTTAGTTTCAACTCAATAGTTTCAACTCAGCGTGTACGATTATGTAGGTTGTACTGTAACTGCACTTTGCTAACCTCTGACAGTGGAGCCGTCAGGCTCTGCATCATGTGTAATTTTATCCCTTACAAAATCAAATAGGGCATTATAGTAATGTAAGATTTCCAGACGTGTACTAGTCTCCTGGTATACGTGTCGAGGCGCTTACACTGCCTTCCTCTCGTATTGTTATCCAAGAGACTGAGGCCCACACTACGGTCGTACAGGGGCCACTCCCAAGACCAGATTGACGGCCCCACACAGGGGCGGGGTGGGGGTGGGGCGAGGCACTTCGCACTAGTGTTGGTAGCGACGACTTCAGAACGTGGCACACGCCAAGCTGACTGTTTTAAAGAGGTTACTAAACCCAAGACACGTATGCACGAGGGTGTAGGTGCCTTATTAGTAGGCCCCAAAACTACGAGATTTCAGGAGCACCCGACGACACATTTTTCTAAATATGTTTCAAATGCATTGGAATGCATTAAAATTCAGTTAAAAAATATTTACTGATAATCAATTAGTCAATTGAATTAGTTAAAGCTGTTCCTTCATTCCCAGCCAGCTGAGGATTTCAAAGTTTGCCAGCCAGGAGGACAAAAGTCTAATTTTCCCAGCTGGTAAAATCAGACGGAATTGAAGCCACAGCTTTTCATAGCTGGCAAAAATTTGGATTTTGAAGGAACAGCTTCTAGCCAGCTGGGAACGTGTTATTTTGAAGGTACAGCTTCCCATAGCTGGGAAGATGCATTTTTGAAGGTACAGCTTTTTATAGTTGAAAAAAATGTTATCTTAAAGGTACAGCTTTGTATAACTGGCAGCCTTTAAACAAATAGCACAGTTACTGAAGCTAGAACTTTATATTAGTTCCACATAAAAGTATACAAACTATACAAACAAACACCCATGGGCAATTAAGTTGAATATTTGGCAATTTAGGGGGTCCAATATCATGCGAGTTTTTGTTCTGTGCATATGTATGAATGTAAATTGGATTTTCAAATGTTTTAATTCTTATATGGTCTCAATTTTTGGACACATTTGAAAATGATAATGCTTTTGTGAATTTATCAATCATACATGTACTTATCTGTCGATTGTGAATTTATCAATCATACAGATATTAATCTGTCTATAAATATCTATCAACTTCCTATAAGCATTGCATTGTCTTTTTCTGAGAGATCTTTTTCGTGAACAGTATTTTGTATTATTTTGTTTTGGAATGTTCTTTTATGCTGTGTTAGTAGTGTTCACAATTGTTTAATTTTGAATTTTATTTTTATCAACGTTTTCAAACCATGTAGGCTCCTTGTCAAAAACTGAAATAGAAATATAATAGTGAACACTACTAACACAGCATAAAAGAACATTCCAAAACAAAATGAAGCCAATCGCTGGGTACCAAATACATAGGATTTTTTTGTATTATTGTATTTGATAATTTATCTTGATAGAATGATGTAAAATGTTATAATATAATGACCATCTAATTTATAAATACATTTTTAATCATGCCTTTTCAAAATGACTTCTGCAAAGCAACTGGTACTAGTACAGAAGCACCACTTATTCAAGACAAAATACAGAAGAACCACTAAATTAAACAAACAAGTCTCTCGTACTGGGGCGGGGGGGATGAGGGGTGGTGTCTTGGTCAGAAAATGGGCAGGCACTGACGTGCCTCGGACAGGTTGAAAACCGCACCTGCCAATATACCTATTTTTGAGAAAGTGTGACCCACCAATATACCCACATCCTAGAAAAAGATGACACTAATATATCAGACCCAGATTCTAGTACATGTAGATATCAAGAATGAATAAAATGAATATCAATATTTTTTATCCTGATAAATATACTAAAAATGTGAAAAAGACACCCTGAAATATACCAAAAATGTGAAAAAAGACACCCAGAATATACCAAAAATATGAAAAAAGGCACTCAGAATATACCAAAAATATGAAAAAAGACACCCCGTTTCGAGGCACGTCCGAATGTAACAAGTTGGCCAAGTTGGTAGCCTCATGAATGTGTGTGTTAATTGTACTGTGGCAGTTTTTAAATAGTTTACGATGATATATAGATTGAAATACTTTTTAGTGAGATTGTAGAAGTTTGTACGGGAGTTGGTTTTTAGAGTTGATTAAAGAAACAGATAAACATCATTTTTCATCGTCATTCTTCACATTTTCGTGTAAAAATCACCCTGGCCACGGTCACCTGGGTCAGGAGTTACACGTACTAATCGTGATAGTGTGAGACACCCCCACTCCCTAACCTCCCCCGTGCTGTCGTAGAGAGTGCTGTTTTCCAGAAGACAATACCACGTAATTTCTCCCGGACGGCACTAATCTATATATATAAAGGAAGAGGCGGTTTTTTGCGTCACAAAAGGCTTTTTAACCACAAGACGTACACACTTCAAACTATGTATGTAAAATCAGGACATCTTGGTGGTCGTTATAATATCACATTTCAAACCAAATAAATTGGTTTTATTGATAAAAAACAAGAAAAAGAATTTCTATAAAGTTTGCTTACAGGGCCATGTTTGTTAAAGGTACGTAATACGTTAAACGTTTGTATATGTCAAACGTACGTTGCACGTCACAAGGCACAGTTATGTCAAACGTACGTTGCACGTCACACGTACAGTCATACAGCGAGGGAGCTGGGAAGGGTGGTGATGGTGACGGAGGTGCATTTTATCTGCTCGGACCTGTTTTGAGGATTGGTGTTGGCAGAAAGGGTGTGTGTGTCCATATGGCGGGGGGGGCATGGCTGGTGTCCATATGGGTTGGGGGTATGGCTGGTGGTGAGGCAGGAGGAGCATTTAATCTGTTCCAGATCTCATCAATTTCAACCCGAGCAGCAGCAGAAAGGGGGGTGATTGACATTTAATGGTCTGCACGTGTTTAGCACGGGTAGGAGTAGCTGGAGGGAGGGATGTTAAATGGATCAAGCATTGACACACATACATGTAGTGTGTGTATGGCTGTCACACATATGAGTGTGGGAAGAAGGTGATGGAGGTGTATTTAATCTTTCCAAGACCTGTAGTGACGGAGCTGGTGTGAGGGATGTGGGACAGGGGAAAGAATGGAAAGGGAGGAGCATTTAGTATGTTCCAGATCTCTTCCGTTTCAACCAGAGCAGTAGCAAGAAGGGGTGCATTAATTGTGGACCTGCTTGGATGGGGGATGAAGAGATTGGGGAGAGAAGAAGGGGGATGGGAAAAGGGTAGGGGTGAGTGGGACATTTAAACTGCTCCGCACGTGTTTACCATGGGTTGCACTAGCTGAGGGAGGGATATTAGAGGGATCAATCATTGCCATATTTAGTACATTTACTGTGTAAATGGCCTGTGACATATGATGGTGGGAGGACAGTGATGGAGATGTATTTATCTGTTACAGACCTGTATACCGGACAAGAACTGGTTCGAGGGATGTAGGGCAGGAGGAATAGGATGGGAGGGAGGAGCATTTAATGTGTTCGGATCTCATCTGTTTCAACCCGAGCAACACCACAAGGTAAACAGCTAGTCTATATATATAAGAAGAGGCGTTTTTTGCGTCACAAAAGGCTTTTTAACCACAAGACGTACACACTTCAAACTATGTATGTAAAATTAAGGACATCTTGGGGGTCGTTATAATATCACATTTCAAACCAAATAAATTGGTTTTAATGATAAAAACAAGAAAAAAAGAATTTCTATAAAAGTTTGCTTTACAGGGCCATGTTTGTTAAAGGTACGTAATACGTTAAACGTTTTTATATGTCAAACGTACGTTACGTCACACGCACAGTGTTATGTCAAACGTACGTTGCAGTACATACAGCGAGGAGCTGGGAAGGGTGATGATGGTGATGGAGGTGCATTTTATCTGCTCCGGATCTGTTTTTGGTGTTGGCAGTTGGCAGTGTGTGTCCATATGGCGGGGGGGGCATGGCTGGTGTCCATATGAGTTGGGGGGGGTATGGCTGGTGGTGAGGCAGGGAGGAGCATTTAATCTGTTCCAGATCTCATCAATTTCAACCCGAGCAGCAGCAGAAAGGGGGTGATTGACATTTAATGGTCGCACGGGTAGGGAGTAGCTGGAGGGAGGGATGTTAAATGGATCAAGCATTGACACATACATGTAGTGTGTGTATGGCTGTCACATATGAGTGTGGGAAGAAGGTGATGGAGGTGTATTTAATCTTTCCAAGACCTGTGTAGTGACGGGAGCTGGTGTGAGGGATGTGGGACAGGGGAAAGAATGGGAAGGGAGGAGCATTTAGTATGGTCCAGATCTCTTCCGTTTCAAACAGAGAAGTAGCAAGAAGGGGGTGCATTAATTGTGGACCTGCTTGGATGGGGATGAGGTAGAGAGGGTTGGGGGAGAAGAGAGGGGGGTGGAAGGAAGGGTAGGGATGAGTGGGACATTTAAACTGCTCCGCACGTGTTTACCATGGGTAGCAGTAGCTGGGGGAGGGATATTAGAGGATCAATCATTGCCATATTTAGTACATTTACTGTGTAAATGGCTGTGACATATGATGATGGGAGGACGGTGATGGAGATGTATTTAATCTGTTACAGACCTGTATACTGACAAGAACTGGTTCGAGGGATGTAGGGTAGGAGGAAGGGGGGGAGGGAGCATTTAATGTGTTCCGGATCTCATCTGTTTCAACCCGAGCAACGCCGGTAAACAGCTAGTGTATTATATGTGTAATTGTGTATGGTATGCTCTGATACGAACGAGTCGCCGCTATGGGATATTGATTATTTCCTGGCTTGTTAAGGTTTCTTGCGCTTTCAACCCGCTTTGATCGGGCTTTGATAAGATTTCTTACCCTCTCGTGCGATTATAACGCTTTGAATCAGGCACTGGCATGATTATCAACCCCTGGTGTGCATTGCTACGCTCTGTTACACATAGGGAAAATGCCGAGACCACAGTTTCTCATGCCAGGTTGACGCA
>CM032669.1:57663251-57691765 GCA_019095985.1 Streblospio benedicti | reverse complement strand
TACTTAACTGTGCCGTTGTATAAATGCATTTGAATAGTGTGAAAAGAATTGCTATTAAGCAAAGATCACAACTCACTTTACATGTCAGAAAGTAAGTTCAAATGCTATTAGATAACTACATCTTTTTTCTCAAAAAGGTGACATCACCCCCATCCATCAACTTTCGTTATCTTTAGCTACAACCCCCCCCCCCCCCCCCCCACCCCTTGCCAGGTGACGTCATTTGTGAACGATCTCTAACTAGCATTTGAGCATTGCACAAGGATAAATGTACAGCGGATGAAGGCACTGCAAGGGGAATAAAGTTGTGTTAGTATTAGTTTGGATTAAAAAACTAAATAAATAACAATAATGCTACATTTTCTTTTTTCTGTACTTTTTTGCATAATTTATAACACTTATAATATTCAATGACCCCCATCCCTTCTGTTCTGTTCTCTAAGAATTTAACACACAAGCAATATTTGAAACTACAAAAATATCATTGAATCACACAGATAATTATGATCAATAACTTAAGGACAATACTAAACACAAATAATCACCACTGTAAGATAAAACTAATAATCTTACGCACATGATTATACACAACTATTTAGTTTTTGTATGAAATGGCTAATGCACTCGTTTCTTTGATGAAACACAAGTCTACATTATACTCAATCTTACTTTATATGAATTACACGATCATCTGTGTTATTTCTGAGTAGCTCATTTATATATAACAATTGAACTGACAATATAATAAAGCCTACTGTATTTGAAACGTTTTTTTAAGAACATGTTGCCGGACAAATAGACTACACGCTATTTTTCCGGTCCACCGAACGAATAGCCAGTAGACTACTTTTGTATTAATAATTTCTTAACAGCACAATTCTACTACTTTGCTCGGTGAATTCCCCACTATGTGTGGCATGGAATTAGATGTATTTGACATCAGTATGTTTTTGTTTTAAATAATTGCGTAAGGCCGCGGTAAAAACAGAATTTTATGACTACATCACTCAGCAGTGCATCCTTTCATCCTTATCAATAAACAGGAGATTTGGGGGTGTTGGTTCTACTAAGTTGTCGCAACAGCTTCTCAAGCTAAACTCACGGCTATTCCGTCTTTGGTGTGGGACACCTGTTAAATTGTCACATTACCAAGAAACAGGGGCGTAAGGTGTTGGGACATCTACCAAATTGACCTATCACCAAAGGAAACGGGAACGTAAGGCCATACCTTCGTCAACACTACGTACACAGCAGTAGTTACGTAAAAACGACGTAACTATGCTGGAAAGTGCGAGCGTGGGACTTACGGGCCATCACGATGCGGGGTCAATTAAAGGAGTTAATTGACTAGCTCAATGGTGACCATGCTACAATTGTCGCACCCCGCACCTCTAACCAGATTTTGCTCATACTCTCCCCCAGTTACCATGGTGTGACCAGGGCTTCGCTTGTAAGGAAGACCCAATCTCAGCATGAGTAACTATACCTACCCCCAGGAACCGGAAAAATCCTATAACAAACACATAGAACGATTAGCTTGGCTGCACCACACACAGACACGCACACATGTTCCTCCCTCCCAGCTTGGGCCAATGGTCCCGCCAACGACCGAATCTCCAGCAAACACCCTCTACTGCAGATCAGACCCTGCCTTCCAGGCCAGATCTGGCCTGCGGGAGCGACGTCCATCTCGCTCTGGTCTTGGTCCTGGTGGGGTCGTTGACCAGGGTTCACGGAGTCTGAAACAAAAAAACATTCAAATCGAGCAGCCAACAAGCGCACAGGACTTCATTGTTTCCCTGTATCAAAATGAAAACATGAAAGGACTGGGTGATGTTATCAAATCATAAAACTACAGAGCAAAGGGAGAGCCCTCCCCGGTGCATCGCAGTTACCACTGAACACGAGTATCGCTGAAACAAGCCTTCAGTGGAGTAAACTCCCCAGAACTGCTTTCATCAGCAACACTCCAGACCCAGAGACTTCCATGACCACAAATTTTGCCTGGCATGTTCAACATTAAAAGAAGTTATCCCTAGGTTGAACACCCAAGGTACTGAACAATGCGAAGTCCTGACAAGCACCCACTACCACAACCCTTTTCCATATGCCCTATTGATCTTAAAGATCTTACTGTCATCCCACGAGTGTCACCAACACTAGGCAGACATGAGTGATGCGGTAGACCTTACTCCTTTTGTGTGAACCAGGTCCTTACTGTGTGAGGTCAGCGAGGCACAATTGCCACCCAATGCAAACCACGTTTCCAGAACATCCATTTCTGGTAATGAGGCTGTCCTATTGAAACTGTGGCATGCGCTCGCACAGGCAAAAGTCCCCGTGCATAGTCGGCCGACTGTCCTGGCGTACATCATCGTTTGGGTTCTTCAACTTTCTCCGTACTAAAAATACTGTTTAGACTCGAAACTAGTTTAGTTCCACGTCATGAACAATAGATGTCGTACGTCGAGGCTCGAGCGGATGCTGTAACAGGTGGTACCTTGAGATCAGTGCCGTCATGACATCCTCACATGTGACATGGAGTGTGTCACAAGGCGTGATCTCGAAATCTCCCACAGGTGTCCGCATCGGTTTTATGGCAACTGTCCTCAATTCCATTCAACGAAGCGCCAGCAGAGCACACGCTTTCAAGTCCCACACTTGTAAGTGTAGATCTATCATGGCATGGGTTCCTCCAGCATCACTACGGTTCGCTTGTTCAGAGCAGCACCAGAGCACCTGAAGAGTCCACGCTGTCAGTTCCCACACTCGTAAGTGCAGACCCATCATGGCGAGGGTCCTCCAGTACCACTACGATGGTTTCGTTCAAAGTAGCACCAGAAGCGGCGTGCACGCTATCCGGTCCCACACCCGTAAGTGTAGGTCCATGATGGCGTGGGTCCCCTAGTATTCCTATTAGATGGTTGCCCCGTCCTCAGCAGTCACTGGATCATCAACGCTGTCCCACACTCGTAAGTGTAGATCCATCACGGCGCTGTTCCTCCAGCGACAACTGGCCCATACCTGGACAGTCTTGGTGGTGCATGGTGCCCGCCAGCCACAAGAGTTTTGTCTGCCCCACCCACGTCCTGAGCCAGCAAGTTCGAGGACGTAGAGGCCGGTCCAGTGGTGTCAGTACCACTGGTCAAGCCGGCAACGTCCATTCTAAGCCCATCCTCGGTGTCCATATTCGTTGAACTGTTCATGGTTGTCCGTACTATATGTGTGAGTCTGAGCTGGTGCTCAGAACCTTTTTCTCCGACTTCGTATCACTTTTTGCCATTCGGTTATAGGTTTGTTATGCAGGGGTACGTCAAACTAGAAAAGAGAACGATCATAAATAATGATACCGGGGAGGGGGGTGTCGTCCAAAAAGGTCAGGGGATCGTCCAACTTTTCTTATTCCTTTGGGGGCGGGGGAGGGGGGCGTCGCTGAACTTTTTTTATCACGCTATGACGTAACTCTGGTACACTACAATTACATGTAGACCAACTCCACGGGTTGCCGGTTGTCACTTTTGTTTGTCCATAATGCAAGGACCATAATGCAAGGACACTAGCACAGGGACCGTCTTACACTGATGTCCGTGTTAGACAGGTCGCACTGTTCAGGTTCACACTTGTCTTATACAAGCGTCCGTGTTACACAGGTGGCCCTCCAGTAGGTGGGCTCTCCCCTTGTCGCACACAAATGCTCGTTGCAAAGCAAGTTCAATCAACCCAGACTTACGCGATGCTTCCCAACTACGAGTACGTCCGTCATAAGTATAAGCGTCCGCGGTTGACAGCTCTTGAACTATTGGGATAGGTCAAGCCGTCACCTGGTCACTCAGTACAAGGTCATCCGTAGTGGTCACTTCACAGGAGGCTGGCTGTGCCCGCATACACGAGGGGTCAGTAATCACAGGTTTGTTCTAAATAAATAGCCCAATTTTTACCACTCGTGCATGACGCATCTCTAGCGAAATGTGGACTAAACCAAACACCTCAGTATTAAACAGCAGTCCAGGGGTTGGTTCTGACTGGGTCCTGCGTAACGTGTCGTACTCGACAGGTCCGGGTTCGCCAGTCCAAAAGCCAATGTCGTTCAAACCTTGAATGAAACTGAGCTATGACATATGGGTTTTAAGGTTATTTTTCTGCTTGAAATAGCCTCATGTGCTATGAAAAAGGGTCTAAATTCCAAAATTTTCTTGGGGGTGGATGCCCCCCCCCCCCCGCCACCAACCCCCCAAATCAACACCAGCTGCAGATATCAAGTCTCATCGGCTATTTAAACGCATCGTCGGCCGTGGTGTTTCACAACGCCCCCTGACTGTCCTGAAGACATATCCATTGATGTTTGATACAACGTCCCCCTGTTTCTCAGGATTTTCTTAAAGGTGTCATTTAGTTTAGTGGCGCGGTTTCCAAGTGACTGTCCAATTTCCTCTCTCTCCGACAAGTTAAAAAAATAGAACTAGGTTAAAAGTGAGTACTATTAGAACTTTACTTGCGAAATTTTTAGACGCTAAACAGCATCTCACAATGTGCAAATAAGTTAGTCATATAGTTAAGGGTGTCCACCTCAACTGGCCGTGTCTTATTTTGCGGAGTTCCACAAATAGTCAGTAAGGCTCCCTCTCCCCCGTACTCTGTGACGGGTTTGAGGTGTGCTGAACTAACCCACTGTTCACTCAACGGTTCACGATTACAACGGCTCCTTCGCCCAGTGCTAGATTTGTGTATCTTGACCAAGTGGTCAGTCTCGGTCAGTTCTATCACGGTATGAGGGCCAGTCCAAGGAGTTGGGTTCAGCTTATCAGTGCCGGCAGGTGGGTAGAAATACAACACCCAATCACCAATAGCAAACGTCCACTCACGTAGGTCTGAGTTATCCCTCAAACGTAACTGCAATTCAACAGCTCTGCCGGTTACACGGCGAACTATTTCAGAAGACTGGAGAGCCACCCAACGTTGCTCAAGCACGTACGCAGAGTAGCAAGGTGGGGCTGCCTTACTCACACAGCCATACATGAGGTCCACAGGCAGCAGAGGGTCCGCACACTGAGTGAAAAACAGTCTGTGTGGTGTGAACCCCGTACTGGCATGCGGCGTCGCACTGTAGGTGATGTACACAACTCCAGAGTAACTCATCCCACTCGCGTCTATCCTCTACGCGCAACGCGCGGGGGATAGTTATGTTTACTGCCCTCATTCTGAGTATCAGATGTCAAGCAAACACGGACTATACGTGAACCCTTGGTGACCCATCCATCAGAAGAGGTGGCAATTACGAATCTCGATCACAGCTATTAAAAGACGTGGACATGAATCGACAATCATCTTCTCCCGGCGAACTTAAACCTCTATGCACAAAAACACAACCAAAGAGAGGGACTTAATCAAACCCGCTTTACACTATAGCGAATTCCACCTACTAGCTCTACGTGCACTGGCGAACTGGCAAATTCGTCAGGAAATTTTGAACATGTTCAAAAATTTGAACGAACATTCAGTTTGGTTAAAGTTTGCTTCAAATAGTTATGCTGCGTCTACGGATCGCAGAACATTCGCACATATAAGTAACACTTCGTTTGCCTCATGGACTTATATATAAGTCTCTGGAAGTTATGCAGCTACGCTAAATTGCAGAACGGTTAGATCTCTACTACCATGTTTTGGCCTCATCCTCCAGCACCAGCACTTACATTGGGTCAGAGACTAGCCACTATGACCTAAGCATGGAGGTGTTGACCTCCGACCTCGTCCCCACCGCCTCGCCTACAGTAAACGTGGGTAGCCTCCTGGTGGTTGGCTTGCACTTCAACGGCCCCGACGCCCTTAATCTCGTGGTCAACAACTGCTGGGTGGCCCCTGAAGACGACGCTGACCTCAAACACTTCCTTCTTCAGGATGGGTGCGAGTTTACTTTGTTTTTTATGCTCATATCTTATGTGATATTCCCATATATGTTATAGATACAATTCGTTCATCTTTCACAGCACAATAGTTCTTACATTGTTGGCAGTTCGGCAACTCCAGCTGCCATTCTCAAAATGTCTCTCTGCGAATGACAGGTTAGTCAGCTCGACTTCCGATGCCGAAAATCGGGTCATACACATTCAATGCCATAAATGTTCTTCAAAATATGTGTTTTTCACAATGAATTTGTAGTCACACACTTCCTTCCATAAACGGCATAGGTGTGTGCACATGGGTTTGTTCAGGGTGGCCATAGCTCATGGAGAACAGGGGAAATCAGGGAAGTTGGCTAAAACGATTCCATGCAGGGAGTTTTCAGCGCATTTGACTTCGGGCTCCAAAGTCCGGAAGAATTCCATGGAATTTGTGAAGCAAATTTACATTATTCTAAACAATTTATTTGTAACTTGTAAGAAAGACTATGCCACTAATGTCACACAATTAGTCAGTAGTAATCACCTAAATGGGGATCTAACTTGAATCACATTATCAGTATAGAAATATCTTGAATTTTCATACATTTTGTACTACGACACAAACATTTTTAGAATGACATGTATACTTTCATGCAATGGCACCAGAAGTTGTATACAAAAATTAGGCCAACTTTAATTTTTTTTCATTGAGTACTTGTTTGCAATATATACATTGGATAAGAATTTAGTTTTTGGCCTTTGGCTATACAATTCATATTCCACCGCTGTCCTGCTAATATTTCACACCAAACAATATTATGAACTCATGCATGCCTAAAACCACAGATCCGGGGAAAGGGGAAGGGGGCATATCCATGGAAGAGCTAGTAGGGGAATGTGATCTGCCATCACTGTAATTATGGATCGAATTATACATGATATGGAATTCTGCCTGTAGTTGTGTGCCAGCTGACTCGGATGGGAATGTGTCCCCTCTGACCGAGCTCACCTCTCCTCACGACTTCTACCTGCAGTTCACCGTGTTCGTGTTCAAGGGTCATGTGTCCGATGGTATCAAAAACGTGCTGTCGTACAATTTGCACGTGTGCAAGGCTGATGATCCCAGCTGCATTCAGACCACCCCCCTTTTTAAGGACACTTGTCTTAGGCGGACTATTTTTATTTATTTCTAATGTGACAGATTCCACTGTATTTCAGCTGCACGCGTGATTAGATAATAGCGGTGTCAACAGCTTCATCAGATATTACTGTAATATGTTATTTAAGATTTTTACATTTACTCTATAAATGTGTTACCCTTTTGTATACATGTACTTGTTTTTAAAAGAAATAATTCTTAGTAGACCATAATGTCTATGATGAAATAGTTATGCAATGTAACAGTCTAACTAGTAATTTTGCTTTTTTATATATATATTTAGCTGACAAACGGATGTATTTCTAAATATTTGACTTATAGTTTTTGTTCCCCCAGTTCTGGTGCTTCTTTGATAACATGCTGTCCCAATTCATAACGTATGAAGCCAAACATTATAGAAAAAAGGGTAAAAGTTCACTGGTATCTTTTACAGGGTGCATTGTGCAGCAGCAAGAGAGACGTCGCCGGTTCTGCTCGATTGAGGTACTCCACTGGCAAGTTGGAATTCTACATCAAAGCATAGATCCAGAGGAGAACTTCCATTGATGGATTCTTCATTCAACTTCCAGAATTTAATTGCATCTTTTAAAATCAATATATGTATTGATGAGATAAATCGCGTGAAGCATTACAGCTATTTTTCTTATTGTGACTATTAGAAAATATTTATACTGTCAGAAGGCTTATCTTGTAAGAATTGAAAAAACAACAACATAGCAATTATTACAGTAAATGCAATGGGATAAGTATTATACTGTTCATTAAAGATATTGCTCAGCCAAAATAATATTTATTCTGTAAAGCCCAGTATCAATGAACGATGCCTTTCCCGTTGCAAGCATAAGTAAAATAGAAATTATATTCTTCACATTTGATATTTATTACGCCTTTAAAAATACCATGCCCTCTTCCTAACTAAAACACAAGGTCACGTGATGTTGCATAATCGAATGATTTTCGCCAGACGTACCGTGGCTCTCTAACGGCAGACGTCACATTTAACATGGGAGAGATAGGCGGCCTCTTACGTGCATCGTGCAAGTTACGTCTGTCGAAAATCATTCTGTTGACATTTGTTGCGTTCACGTGTTTTGATGGGGTTATACTGGCTTTTATTGCGTAGTATTTAAATTGCTCTAAATACTTTAATAGGCTGTTTAAAAGAATGGAACTTTCAGAATGCACAGAACTTATCATATTGATTCTACACAAGTATATTTGTTTGGCCACTGAGCATAACCTTTAACGCACATCTTTGAAATTTTAATATAAGGACCATTATAAGGATTGCCACTTTTCAATTTTATCATCTAGAAGCAATTTTCCTGGTGATTCAATTACATGTAGCTCTGAACTCGTATGATATGACAAACCAGTTCATTGGAAAATCCCATTTGCAGCAGCATTAAACTTACTGAAATTATCACAACTGACTTTATTTATGCTCTGTTTTTAATGATTCAGTAGCTCCCGGAAGTCTTCATAATGAATTTATTAGCCCAATATGTCTCGATTTGCTAAAGAACACAATGACCATTACAAAAGCTCTTAGAAGTGGGAATAAGGAATGTCCGACGTGTAGGAAGAAACTTGTCTCAAAGAGATCTCTGAGACCTGATCCTAATTTTGAAGCTCTCATTTTAAAGATTTATCCAAGTAGGGACGAATATGAGGCGCACCAAGAAAGGGCCCAGGCTAAAATGAAATCCTCTCACAACAGTGATTCCTTTGTTGGCAGCGTTGAAGGTCTGAAGATGCAACAGCTGAATCGTGCACAGCGAGATTCATTAAAGAAAGTTGGCTCCGCCACCGCGAGTGCAACGCCTGAAGGCACAAATCAAGTTCTCGGTGCTGAAGGAATTCCGTCATCCAAGACAACTCTGAAAAAGAGAGTACGGGCTCCATCTGAAGATTCTATGGATACATTGATTGTAGGATCTGTGGCAGGATCAATTGTTGGCTCAGAAACCGCTGAGACCGCTCCTGTGCCTACTGCCAATGAAATAGAGTTAGTCTTCAAGCCGCACCCTACGCTCGAGACCCGTGACACTGCTCAAAGATACATTAAAGCTACTGCAAATGCATCAGTTGAAGATCTTGCTAAATACCTTGCTATGCGCCTTGCCATTGAGAGAGAGAGCGGGCCTCTTCAGGGAGTAGCAATGAAGAGCGCACAGAACGTCATTATGACGTCTATATTGCTGTGTCATCTGGAAACTTTACACTCGTTCCACCAAGCATACAGCTTGATCAAGTCGATGAGAAATATTGGAATGTGAATAAACCTATGGAATTGTACTATTGTCAGAAAACGTCTAGTGTTCCTGTTGCATCCATGGAAGATGATAAAGGCACTGAAATGGAAGATAATTAAAAAAGATAGTTAATGATGTAATGTTAATGTGTGATGATGTGTCGCTGTTGGATCTGTGGATAGCAAATGGCGAATTGCTGTATAAAGCTTCTACTTAGAAGTAGAGTGTTGCAAAGACTGAGACACAGATTTGGTTTCTATTCCATGGATTACTGATAGAAGTTGGCATTAATTTTCATAAGTTATCCATTTTTGCTATACCTGATATAAAGCATGTAAGAAATGACAAAAAATTTGAAAGATTTTCTATTAGTTTTTTTTATTAGTTTTTTAAATTATGGTAATGTCAAATCTATTTACATGTATAAAGTGTATAAAATTGAAAAGGGTTAGTGTAGTTATATGTTGCCTTTTGGTATTTTAGAAATAAAATGAGAATTTGAATTGTGTTAATGTTTGACGTAAAAATGAAGATCTGTAGACCTATAGTGAATAACCACCAACTGAGTTTCACTAAATCTAGTTTAAAGAGACCACTTCTTAATTATGTATGAGAATGATAAGTTTTGAAAAGTAAGTTTTTTAAGTAACACAACATTATTCGTTCCTCAAGTTATACTTCTAAACGGTTATAATAGTCAGTGTTAATATAATGGGTAAGTTGTGATATCATTAAAGACAATGGTAAAAAAAGGCGGTACGCGTAATCAGCGAAGAGCTGGAAATCCCAGCCGTTTTCAATAAATTGCCTTCACATTCTATAGGTCATTTTCATTAGATTCAAGCGAAACTGTTATAATTTATAATAGGACATACACGTAGTAATTAAAGTATGTAGCTAATATAAACATACACGTTGTACAAAATAGTTCAATGTGATAAAATAATAATTAAGTCTTCAAACACAACTTTAACATTACTGAAGTAATTAGAATGCCATATTTCAATAACAGAAAATCTTGATTAATGGAAATTAGTGTAACCCTGTGGGTTTATACCATTTCTCATTCCTTCATGTTCATCTTCTTATAGTTCTGTTGATATATTTATATTTGTTTTTCATTTGAACTTTACACATTGGTAGCCTCTTTTTGCCAATGTGTACACTTTCATGTCAATAATTAATCTTGTTTATCTCGACCTTTTTATGCAATAGTTCTATATCTTCTCTTAACAAGACTTACTTGACTACAGTTCGCAAATCATAATCCACCTCCTTCATTATTGTACTTGTTTTTTTTAATTCATATTGCTTGTGTACAAGATTAGTTGTACTATTGTAAAGTATTGAATTATTTATGTGAATGTGTTTTAAACCAGATGGTTGTTGGTTTGGAAAGAAGTATGATGTATCAAACGAAGTTGGAAGAGTAAAGCTACTAATTATATTCTACAGTCATACGTGTTGTTGCTAGCACGTTTTACATTAGTATGATCAATTTCATATACCATGAAACAAACCACCTGAATGATATTGTTGTTTGAAATGAGCGTTCAAAGAAAATATTACCAAGGGTTACAAAATTGGCAAATACAAAGCGGTGTTCAATGAAACGAAAATTGAAAGAGTGGTGACTGCTTTGCTGTTAATTTTGATAATCTCACCGGAGTACCAGATCAAAAAATCCAAAATTTGCTTCTGTAATGGGTATGGAAACAGTTGTGACGCTCAAATTATCGCATTTAGTCAATTAACGGCGAAGTTTATGAAGTTAAGTTGTTAGCAGAAATCGCTGCTGTCTTGCAAGTGAGAAGGAGGTCATAAAGCCTCTGTTCACGTCATGAACGGCGGGCTGCCCTGCAGGAAGAAGCCCCTCCACAAGCCATTCACCGTTGGCGAGCTTCTAAAGTACGCCGAGACCAGGCTCAGAGAGGAAAAGGCTACCGCCCGGGCCCGCAACGCCGTACGTGACGCCGGCACCCCTCCTCCTCAGAAGGCCAAGAAGGGGGATCTACCCATCGAGGCCTCATACAAGGTTGATCGTAACCATTGGTGTTTTATACGTTAGGCCGACAATTTTAAGATGAGCGACAAAGAAAAAGTAGTAGTTTCATCTTCGCTGGGGCATGGATGTGCCATAACTCACGAAGTATCTGACTGGCAAAAAAAAATGAAATGGTTATAACGCTCCTGGTATTGGTAGAAGGTTATCCGAATGATTATATGCTGGATGAACCATTTTTAAAGGATGGGGTGGTAAGTTTAAATTGGTTGCTAGGCTAGGGTTTGGGTGGGGGTCACTTGTATTCATATTGCATGTATAGAATAATTAAAGTGACAGAAATACATATTTGTGGTGTGGAAAAGCAATGATGCAAAGTTATGGGCATGGCCAATTGGCCATGTAATTTTTGAGATTTTCCACATTACAAATATTTACGTGTTGCGATTTTTTATCATTTAATGTAGTCAGTCATTTGTAAATTGTCTTTTACTATGTGGTTGTAAATTAAAGCATTAACAAACGATCTTACATAATATAAGGGGAAAGTTGAAGTTATAGGTTTTTGAAAACTGTGAAAACCTACAAATTCCATATCCATATACCTTAACTGTGTTTGTTATTTAATGTATATGAAGATAGTGCATTGTGTATTTCCTTATGTTCTTAAAATGAAATTTGAATTTCATAATAGTAACTGACCCTTAGTGTGCAATTGACAATGATTATTATGTTGTATTAGGTTTTTGAAATTCGTGAAAACCTACAAATTCCCATATCCATATAGTTTAGTTCTGTTTGTACTTTAACGTAGATGAAGATGTAGTGTGTTGTGTATTTTTTTATGTTTGGAAAATGTAATTTGAATTTGATAATTTTATTTGATCCTTCCTGTGCAATTGACAATGATGTTTTATTATCATATAGATATAAATAAATGCATAATGTTGATTTTAGATTTTAAACAAGCTCCTGTTTTTATGCTACACAGTTTAGAAGTTGTGTGAAAGTATTTCGTTAACTTAGATTATCTAGGATTTGATAAAACATTAAAACTGTAGTGAAATTCATGTGCTTGACGAACATCCAAAATGGAAACCTAACTATTCTGTTCCATGTACTTTTTACATAATTTTGTTTAATGTTTCAAACTAGTACATTTATGTGCGATTTTATCCACCTCCCACCCTGACTACCACAAAAAGCAAACATGAACTAGTACATATTTGCATGCCTTTATCCCCCCCCCCCCCCCCCACACACACACAAAAACAAACCCCCAAAAAACAAACACGCGCTTAAATGAATATAGTGGATTTTGAAATTTTCAAGATTCAAGTGGTTTGTTCATCTTTTAGTAAAAGCATGAAACTTTCCATGAATGAAGGATGGTATGTGGGGAGTATTTTAAGATGCTGACCCCAGCTGACCAGTGGTCATTACGGGGCCAAAAAGTAGGTCAAAGTTCAAAATTCTTGAAAAAATGCCATAATGTTTAATTTAATGCGTGTTTTTAATTTAAGCGTGTTTTTCACCAAAACAAAACAATTTACATATACTTATGTAGGCCAAAGTTTGAAATTTTGCCTAAAATTTATCACCAAATATTGTACTGGGCCATGTGTAAGTGTAAAATTCTAGCTTTTCTTGTGCATATTGTGCTTATATATGGAGTACATTACACAAAGAATCTCGCCAACAGTTATGACCTCCGTTATTTCCAAACAATCCTGATAAAAAAACACAGTTAAGATAAATATTTTGGGGTAAGCATTCTTCGCAATAGTTTCTGTTGATGTGTGCTATTTGATTTCATTTTTTATTCTCATTTGGTAGACTCATATACACATTATGATATGATGTGAAAGCAAAGGTTTGTTGATTAATAACAAAATTAATAAGTAGACCAAAGTTCAGAAATACAAACAAATTTCATGATGCTGTTTATTTATATGCAACTAATTACAAACTCTGTTGCATGCCACAGTCTGTGCAGGAAAGCGAGGTTTTTCTACATTTGCACCTCTTGAAATGGAATCAATTAGTGATGAGGAAAGGGTGCAGACACCATGATGGATACTGGAATGCTGTCTGCTGACCAATTCGGGGAGAAGACTGCTATCAAGATTGGTAATGGAGCTCTAAAGGGCATGACACTTTCTGCTGATCTTGTTAGTGAACGGATCGACTCATTTCCTATCATGTTCCATGTGGCAGATCATGTAGACCATGGCTACTATTGAAACGAAAGTCAGTGATGTATACCTGTAAAGGTATTTGAAAGGGATCAGCTCTTTAATCCCCCGTCTCATTAGTGCCCCATCTTATTGGTCCCCCGTCTCATTGGTCCCCATCATATTGATCTTATGGGAATACTGTTAGATATACGGTTATGAGTTAAGGGGTGGATCTACATGTACGTGCTGAGGATGAGTGCTATGTGTTAAAGGGTTGAACTCCACCCTCCTCGTCCCCTCAAAATATTTGAAATTCTGAGTGCTCACAGGTTGTTGGGGGGGGGGGGGGCCTGTCATCACCTACCCGGATAGACCATGTACTGCAGTTAGAATAATATTTCAAACAATATCGGAAGAAGTATTAGAAGTGTTGTAATTACAAGGAGGAATAGATCGTGTTGTAGGATGAGTATTGGAATAAGGCAGAATAGAGAGTAAAATCAAAGTAAATGAGAAACATGTTCATAGACTAGAGATCTGTTCATTCTTTGCTCGAACTTTTGACAAAGTTCACGAGAAAACAATATTGTGTTGTGGGGGCACACGCCTCCTACCCCCACCTTCTTCCCCCTTGATCTGCCTATGTCCATCTGATTGAGATTGCTACACGTGCCTCCGTGGCCGAATGGAGAGGAAGTTGGAGTTGAACTCGTGACCAAAAAAGTCGTGGGTTTGATTACTGGTCTGGTCTGATGGTGGGTGTTGAGCAAACTCATATTTAACAGGCTGCATACTGCTCCTTTGTACGTACACATTGCAGAATAGGTACAGGTGAGGCTAGCAAAAATGCCAATGACCTGGTGTAAATGTAAATCCCTAGAATACAATGACAGCGAATTGCAAGTATAACCATTTACATAGAAAGTATGCAGGCTTTTATAGTTTTTATGGTGGCTCTTTGGTGTGGGTGCTGTTGCTAGTGCAAGCTTGTTTGTACTATTTACGTAGGTGTATATTTGATTTTTGATAATTTGAGGCCAATATGTACAAATGTGACTTTGAAATAGAATATATGATAATAAAATGCAGCAACAGCATGCAACTATAATATTTATTTTATAGTTTATTAAAGTTCAATTATGTACACACATGTAAAAAAAGCACTAGAATATCTTTAAAATACATGACCACTTTATAGAATTATTAGAGTTAAAAATTTTCCTCCTATCTAAAATGTAAAAACAGGCTCTGGCAACATTATATACAATATCTTTTTTGCTTAGCAGGTAGTATAATTTATGCTCATCACTAATGTTGAAAAAAGATAAATCTGGAATATTATTATACAATTCATTTCTGATATCATCATATACAGGACATTTGATTAAAACATGACATTCCGTCTCTATTGTATTATTGCAGAAAATACAGAAACGCTCTTCCTCTGTTTTCTTATTTACACCATATCTTAATAATTCAATATTTATTGGTGCTACCAGCCCTAAACATTGACAGTGCTCTACGATACTTTTTTCTCCGGATATTAAGGAGTACATAGTGCTCCATTTCAACTTTGTTTTTAAAAGTTTTGTAGGTACGCAACTTGTTTTTTCCCTCTCCTGTTTTAGAATAAAGAACGTTTACATCTGTCAACCATTTCTCATTACTTATGCCATACAAAACATCATCTAATTCATCCTTTATGTCATTAAAATTAGTATTGTTATTTACATTACAGAGAGATTGAAAGCCATTCTGATTTAAAAAATGTAAGGTCTTAGCATATCTGCTTTTAACACCCAGTGACGCCTTCATAACACACCAAGAAAACACTTTTTTACATAATTTGTCATTTTTCATATTACACATTCTCAACCATTGATTAATTACGCATTTCATTTGACGGTCTTCCTGCAATTTCCAGCCAACATCTCCCTGAACTGCTCTATTTGGAGCATGGGATCCTAGACCTAGGAAGTATCTGGATGCCCGATTTTGAACAGCCTCAATACAACTGAAAGATATATGTCCCCAAATTGCAGATCCATAGTCGCTAATAGAGCTTACCATACTGTTATATAAACTTGTATATATATCGAAAGTAAAACCCCTTGGGCTTTGTCCTTGGCAATCAGGAGACCTAGAGCACGATGGGCAGATTGAGCAACTTGTTTTGCCATAACACTGAAATCCAAATGCTCTCAATGACCATACCTAGGTACTTATACTTGGAACACATCTAAACATTTATCACCGCAGTGGAATACTTGTTTGCAATGCATTACTTTGGATTTTTGTTCATTGATTTTAACATTCCATGTTAGACACCAAGTATTTAATTGATCTAACATACATTGTAGATCATTCCCAGATTCAGCCATGAGTACCATGAATGGGGACCAATGAGACGGGGACCAATGAAACGGGGGACCAATGAGAGTAAATGTGTCTTGCAAGACACATGTTAGAGGTTTTTCAAGTCATCGACTATAAAACAGCATTAGAAAGCTGTAGATTTATAAAATAGTCGTGTACAGTCATTTCTCGGCCAAACGTTTTTATTAAGATCCTGTTTTTATTGTGTGATTCAACCATCTGATTAGAATCATTTGGTTACAATTTTGTCAAATAAAGAGTATTAGGGACCGTTCAGTATTTGTGACAGGGTGGGGTAGGAGGATTTTCCAAAATTGCCGTGAAAAAATGAATAGCCCCCCTCAAACCTCTGAAAAATTTGGCAACCCCACCTCAATTTCATGTGACAAAAATTGATGACCCCCCACCCCCACCCACCCGACCCCCAACAGTTAACGCATTCATTGTCGGTTAACTAAAATCCTATTTGAAGGATAGCCATAATATAAAAAAACAGTAAATTTTAGGACAGAATCTCTAAAAAATAGGGGTATATTTTATGTGAAAAAATTGATAGCCCCCCCTCAAAAGTGTGTGAAAAAATTGTATGATAGCCCACCCCCCTCCAAACATTGTGACAAAAGTTCATGGCCCGTCTTAAAATCTTCCTATCCCACCCTGTCATAAATACTGAATGGTCCCTTATCGTGAGAAATAAAAGCTGCTGCGGTAGACTATTTTTTTTATTGTGGTTGTAAAATTTTGGTGAGTGGGACAATTTCACGTGTGGTACAATTTCGTGGCAAATAACTTATTTATCGGCAGTGGTACAATTTCAAGTTGACGTGAAATTGTACCAGTACAATTTCGCGTGGTGGTACAATTTCAATGCTCAACAGGGGGCGTGGAGCTTCACAGGGTTCGAACCCACGACCTCTTGCACACGAGTCGAGCACTCTGGACACGTGCTAAATGGCCCAGCATCTCGTATGTAGATTATCAGTTGCAGGGCTGGAATCTGTCTGGTGACGCCAGAATTTTTAAAGAAATATTTCTCTCCATCACCAACGTGCACTAGTCTAGTGGAGATCTGCTGCTGTAATGTTGTGTCACAATATAGATTTTGATGTCATGATATTTAGATGTCACACAACAGTGCATGGCGTGCGTGTGTTTGTGTGGTGATGGTTTGATGGCAGGAGGGGGTGGCGGGGGTAAGAGGGTAGGGAGGGGGTTAAATCACACCAATTTCCTCTCTGTGGGCATCGTCGAGCTAATGTTGCATAATGTGCTCTGTTGAGAGAAGTTTGAGTGTTTGATTGTGACAGGACACTCTGTCTGTCAGTCATTCTGTATGTCTACCTGCATACCTAATGACCTGTCTCATGATGGGCTTTTCTCTCAGGAGGCGCTGGTCCGTCAATAATAACACTTTCTATGCTGTGAACAATATTTGTTTTACCCTTGCTTCTCCTTCACCACCCCACCCCACGTCAGTGGATCGTGGAATTGAGCCGCCTGAGCCTCTATCAGGTTTATAATAAGTCTACAAATTCTACAACACTCAGGTGTTGTGAACACGTCAATGCCACTTCCTGCACATGAAACAGACCAATACGTTGAAACCTACACACGTAAAATAACCTTCAACCGTGTCCACCTCCCTATTGAGACCCCTCTGGGCCAGCCCTCTGGTTGGTCTCAACAGAGAGGGTCCCTGTCTCTGCTGTAGAGCATCGTGTGCGAGATGCTGCGGTGCTCGCCAGGCGAGGAGCAGGGCAACACACCTGACCTGCGCCTGGTGCACGCGCCGGCCGTCCGAACGGTCAGCGTGTACTACCGCGCGTGCCACGGCAACCTGCAGGACAAGCTCAGCCACCGCCGCCACGACGAGGGCAAGGTGAGAAAGGTGCGATGGTTTTTAGCACTACGAGTAACTTAACAAGGGGGAAATGATGTATTTTCAGCCTTAAGATTTTACAGATTTGAAAATGTAAAAGATTGAATATAAACACAAAATTAGAAAACAAATTTAACTTATTTTGACAGTAAATTTTTGTTGGGAAATTAAATGTTTCTTCAAAGTTTGATGGCCTTTCAACACCAAAGTATTTACGCAAAAAAATTACTGTTTAGTAATCAAATTAATATTGCAACAAAGTTATTACTGTAAAGCTATAAATGTTTGCACACAATTTAATTTGCAAATTTCGTGTACAGGTGCAAAAACGCAACCTTAAATAGTCAATAGCAAAATTTAGTAGCCAAGAAATATTCTAGTTTTACAGTATTTCAAAGTTTTCTTACACCAGAAACACATATGCACTTTAAAAAACATCAGCATTAAATTGTCATGTGTAAAGGACCAAAGTTTCATCAAACTAACTAATATCAGAAATTATTTTCAATTATGTGTTTTATTTTTTTTATTTTTTTTTAAATTTATTTATTTTTTTTTTTTTTGGGGGGGGGGGTCAGTTAAAAGTGCAATAAATTTATTTTTAAAAAACTGAAAACCAGAGTAAATTTATTCACCTAACATTATCAGGCTATACATTAACAGAAACACACATCACAATAAAAATAGGACTGGATGCAGTACTGAATTACAATTGATTATTAATTGGAGTGATAAATTAAAGATTGTCAAACCAATGAGAGTACATAATGAACACAGTTTAACATAAGTACATAACAGTCACAACGCCTTTCCACAATCATCATTGCCTTGGTAAATGTGGCATGAGCATGACAGTTTGCTCCTGCCAGGGCACTGAACCAGCAGCAGAGTTGCATCAGTGCTTGAGTAGGTTCCTCTGTGCCTTGCCTTCCCGTGAAGCTCTGTTAGGTCCTTGTACATTGTGGTAGAGTGTGTCTTCAAGACTCAGTCACTGTCTCCACTCGCCGGGGATGATCTCTTGGTTGGGGTTGTCACAGTCCAGTAGGTTCTGCAGGGTCGGGTACCGTGTCCTCATCAGGTTGTGGAGGACGCAGCACATAGTGACGATGAGTCGTAATGTGTCAGCTTCATGGCACATGGTGGTCAGCAGCACACGGAATTGGCTGGCAAGTATGCCAAAGGCATTCTCCACCACTCTCCTGGCCCTTGACAGACGATAGAGTCACCGCTGGGGGTCGCACTAAACTTTAATTGGACACTTTCCATCTCATGTGTACCAGCCAGGACACTGCATTGTTATGGACTCAGTAAACGAAGTGAGTGAAGCTACTGATCCAAATTAAACTTGATCTAAACTGAAATGGACATTGGTATATAAACATGCTGATCCTCTGAAATAACCGGTTCATCTAGCACATTTCACATACATGTAAATTTTCAAATAAAGAATTTACAAGAAAGAGCTCACCTTGAAGTGCTTGGTGGGCACACATTTGCAAATTATTGAATAATGCAATAGTTGTGTTTCAGTACATGGGCACTACTTTAGTTGAACATCTGTTAAAACTCATCCAGTAATAGTGGAATTCTCACAAAATTGTGCAGTGTGGTGAGAAACTTAGTAAATTCTGTCCCTAGTGGCTCGTTCATTTATCACATTATGTTTGCTGAAGCAATATATTGTGTTAGTTATTTTGTTTTCAACATGTAGGGATGCTGATAATTGTACATATATGAATGAGAAATAAACTTTGAATTCTTTATCATGCATTTGTGTGTATATGATGGGTGATGAGGGTTTTCTAGAATGATCCCATCTTTTCAAATCTCTCCCAAACCTTTCCCATTTTATAATCTGTGAACATAGTAACAGAAAATAGTTATCCAGTCTAAATTTGTTACTTTTTCAACATTAATATTTGCTGTAGATGAGATTGTACGATAGCAAATGATTTACTACAACTTTATTTGTATGGAAAAAAAGAGCAACGAGATAATACTACTGATCCATGCACCTTGCTAGAATGTGCAACACAATACACTAATAATTATGTACAGACAACCACATATCATTATGTATGCTCACAGCAACTTGTAAATAATACATAATAATGTTTGGTAGTTTAAAGATGCTTAATACATGCGCTCTATATATGGGGTCATACATGAATGTATATAATCAATATAAAACAGGGTTGGCAAGGTTTCGTACAAGTGTGTTGTAACTAGTGTTAAACTTTAGGGTACAAAACTGTACAAAATGGTGTGTCTTGTCTATTAGTGTAAATACTTCCCAGAGCAAGAACGTCCGTGCCATACACAAGACAGATGATTAAAAATCAAATAATATGTTCTTGCTGGTTATCGGCAAAAAGAAGTAAAGCACTCCAACTTAGAAACGGGGGTAATCATCCAGGGATTGAAAATGATTTTTTTTCCAAAACTACAAACATCAATGTGTATGTATTTATATATACACACATACACTATACATGTATTTATACATACACACATACACTGTACATACACATATATATATATATAGCATTCGTTGGAATATCAACTACATACATACATACATTCCATAGACATATTATATAGTAAATAAATACTTGGAGGCAAAAAAAAGACAGAAAATAGGCAGAATATTTCTTTTTTTAAAGCATTGTAAAATCGAATTTAGCGCTCCCTGGTCAGGTTGCTTTGGACAATAACATTCAGAAAACAAAACAAAAAGAGACTTGTACGTAGAGAATGGAATATTTTGGAATATAAAATGAAATTTTTAAAGGAAGGCTACTAAATCATACATTACTTGCCTCAACAATTCTGGTACATGATCAAAATATCTCATAAGTAGAAGCCTGTCTTTTATTTCTTTCCTTATGAACATATTAAGGTCATAGACATTATGTTCATTGCATTTATCAATTAGATATTTTTTATATATGGCATAGCATATATAAGATATTACAGTATTTATTTCATGTTCATTTGATATTCCAAAAATTATTTCTTTCAAAGTAATTTGAAATGAAAAAAAAAAACGTTGATACTTGAGTCCATATATTGCTTGGTGCTCTACAATAGAATAATAGATGGCTAATGTCTTGCATGTATATTTCCACAGTATATGCAATCAGAATTAAGACTAATTTTCCATTTAACTAAGTTATATTTTGTTGGCAAGATATCATTCAACACCTTATTATTAAATTCTAGAATTTTCATATCAATTTGGTTCTTTAATTTATTATCATAAAATAAGTAAGTCCATTCTACACCAGAGTTAGTTATACGAGCCCATTTTAGATTTGCTTTAGATTCTAATTGTATATCTTTTATTAAATCCTTGTAGTAATCTTTACATTTTGTATTTGTTAGTTCTCTAATGTCTTTGATGGTTGCATTTACAAAATCATTCATATATCTTATATCATTGTATTTTTAAGGGCTTTTTGAATGGTGGATACAACTGGGAAATAGTTTTCCTTATTCTCTATTTTATCATAAATGTTTTGGTTCAGTTTCCCATTCTCATGTAGAATGTCTTTTACATATACGACGCCAGCAGCAATAAATTCTGGGTCAAATTAACACTTATTTTTGAATTTGATATTGCAATTGCCCCATAAACATTCTCCGAATAGATCATTTTTGGTTTGGATGATATTTGGTTTTTGACATTTACTTAAAATAGTTTCTTGGTAAAATGAAATATTTATGGATGCTTAAATGTGTGTGTTATCTGAAAAGGATAATAAACGGAATGGTAATTATGTAATTATTAACATAAAAAGAAGAATTGGAATAGTAAAAGTGACAAGCTGGTACCAAAGGTCCTGATATACAATTGGCAAAACAACCACAAATTACCAGACGGCAATTAACTTGGGCTAAAAATAGATTGTGTCCTGTTCATAACACACGACACGTGATTAATGTTTTCAAACGCCTCTTGTTGGAAGAACAAGAAAGAAAGAAAAATAGACCAAAGTTACTCAAAAAGCGCAGCGTAGCTTCTCTGTTAATGACAAAACCCACTGTGACGTGCGGCAGCTCGTGTTTGGTAGATGAAAATATCTCGTCATGTGGTGGTAATAGAATTGTCTCGTTCGTGAAGGGGAGCAAAGTGATATCTTCAACAGGTTCAAGTGGGTTAGCAAATAAAATGTTTGTCTTTGGATTAACATTGACTTCTACCAAACACGAAATACGCAGATATAACGTACTAATTACAATTAATATAAATCTGAGCCTTTTGGTGAGTGTGGCATTAATGTATAAGGTCGAATACGACGTACATGTATGACAATGTCTTACACAAAATAAATAAAAGATTTGATTGGAGGAAACGTGTCATAAAGGAATTTTGAAGTTGTAAGTAAAATGGTGTGTACATGATATTTCATGAAGGAGACTATAATCACATATACACAATGCTTACAGACACATTTTAATATGTATAAAACTTGTTGTCTACGTATATGTTTTAAGCCTCGTAGAGACTCATACCAGTAAGAAATATTAAGACTTCTGAGAGCTACGTGAGTTGAATTCCAAATTCGTGCTTCAAATTGTACAGCACACCCCGACTCCATGTATGTAATGGTTAGACGAGATGCAGTAATATAACTGCACAGCCTTAGTTCACTAGCAGACGACAAGGCAGTTCTAGTGTAGCACTGGACGTATAGAAAAAAAACTAACCAAAAGAGAGCCCTTCCCTTCATTTTACGTATGCTCCAAGACGTTAGGTTTCCTGTAACATAACCACAGGGTGACCTATGCCATTCATCAACAACAATTACCCGGTATTTATAAGATATCTTCGTGATTGTTACCGTCGGCCCACATACGGGTGCCAAGACATTTTGCTATGAAAAGGCGGCAGTGGCGGGGCTTGTCAGACCAGAGGACAGGAAGCCACCAGAAGACAGCAGCCTTACGCCGGAGAGACGGGAGAAACCGTGGATAAGAAGCACTTTGAAGAAAACAAGCGGTCGCTTAATTAGAAACGTAAGTTATTCCTAACTTTTATCAAACTTGTAGAACAGTATCACTTTAGGTGGAGATCAAACCAATTATCTGATTGGTTAGAGATGATTATTTAAGACTGTTTGAATGATGTTTGTTTATATTATATAACTTAAGACATTTGGGGAAAATAAATTATCTGGTGAAATTACATTCAGTGGAAGACAAATATGGTGATGTTCCAGTATTGTACTAGTACTTGTGATGTAGGATCATTGAATATATTAAGAAATATGTCTCTGAAAACGTTGTACTGGAATACCTATCTGGTTCTGGATTTGTTACTTGTAAACTATTTATAAAGTAGGGCCAATAAGACTTTTGTGCAAAGCACTTTTATATTGAGCATAGTTATCCACCCAAAACAAACTTTAGCAGTCTCAGGAGAATTTACGATTATTTCTTTTAAAAAGGATCACTATATAAATTAGTTTATAGTGCAAATAATATTGAATATAGTTCTACGCATTTTATCGTATTGCCAAATTACTACACACTCAGCAAAGAAACACTGACAGACATATAATAAATATACCACAATTAAGATGTTAATTCACCAAGATTTATGAAAACGATGGAAACAGTTGTATTTTGATCCATTCGTGAAGTTAAATTTGTGCACATCAGATACAAAGCCAAGTTTTAAGAATATACGGGCACATCTATTCTGTATTACAAGTTAATGATTTGAGAAGGAAGATTGGTTGATGCTTGTACATATATAGGATCTAATTCTAATGGTCTAACACATATCATATGTATTCACGTGTGTATATGGTTTGCTTAAAGAGCTACAAGAAATTTTATAATTTAATTACGTTACAGGGAAATGATATTCTTGACTTCTAGATGGAGTTCAGAACCCTGCTCATTCTGGGTTTTTGCGCATGCGTGGCAATCGCAGCGCCAGCTGAAGGAGAAAACGAGAACCAGGTGAGAATATTTTCAAATTAGAAAGAAAAAACTCAGAACTATCACTATTTGTATGGTTAAAGATCAAGTACTAGTATAGATCTTTGAAACTTATTAGGCAATGATATATATTCTACTTTTAGAATATGACAATTTAAAGATAATTAGATAATTTCTGTGCTAGTAGCTAAGTAGAGGACTATTTAAAAGTCATGAGAGGGGTCGGAAGGTTTCTAATTAAGTTTCTGCAAAAATATTTTCTTTTCGAATTTGTTTGATATCAAGGAATTTTGGTTAATGTACTGATAAGGATTAATTCTTTCAATCACAAATGGTCTCATCATTAATTATTATATCTTATTCTGTGGTTGAAGAGTAGATTTGGAATCTAAGATTCAAACTAAACTTTAAAGAATGATTTTATCTAGATTACTAAATGAGTTTTCCGAAGTTTCAACACGTAAGTGTCCTCTACAGTTAAATACATTTTTTGAGAATTAATCAAGAAATAGCCTAATAATTTTTAAGCTATTTTAATGATTAATTATTTTTTTAAAATGTTTCCCTGAAGAAGACACTTACATGTTGAATCATAGGAAACATCGTTTAATGGATTAAATGAAATTATTCTTCAAAGTCTAGTTTAAATTTCAAATTCCAAATTAATGTAGTGTACAACCACAGAAAATATCGACTCATCCTTCAATGCCAGTGAAAAAATATGATATACGGACGAAGCATAAATGTGACATGTTGACCATTAATGAATTGAATGAGGAGGTCAAGTATGTCAAGTTTTGCATAAATGGCACGTGATATAATGTAGAGTTAATTATGTGTGAAAATCTCTTCCCCCACCCCAACCCCTTCCCCAATACAACTAAAAGTGTGCAAAAATATTTGGCATCCCCTCAAATCTCTGCAATAAACATTAATGCGCCCACCTCCCCACATACACCAATCCTCTAATACTTTCTGAAAAGATACCTCTTCTTTTAGATACTGGCATATACAGTACCGATTTCCAACTGTTTCAGAATTTTCTATTTGAAGTAGTTGAAGTATCAAGAGTTTTATTTTTCAGGGTAACGGTAATCCCTCGGACGGGAGCAATGGTAAGTCATATATGGGCACCTTCTATATCATGTTTTTTTTTTCTTGAACAGTCATACACATATTGTGAAAATGCACCCTGGACCACTTCCATTGTGGCATCTATTCACCCAGCATTAGACCACTTAGACTTGTCTATAATGGCTCGAAGGTGTTTGAACCCACCCTCTGGACATGCGAGCATGCATCAATTCAAAGTGATACATCTTTTGCATTTCATTTCATATAATGTCACCTGGTTGAAACTTGTCTATATTTCAATATTATGAGTTGCATTTTTTTTCTCCAGAAAACGATGACCCTGCTGAAGAGGAAAGTGAGAAGAGAAAGGTAAAACATGGAGTGGACATATGTATTGAAATATGTATATACCATTTAGTATTGGTGTCACTGTTAATTAACTGCCCGCAATTGTGCAAATCCACTGGCAGATCCGGGTTTTTAGAAAGGGGGGGAGCGCAATCAATAGCGAACATGCAAAAAAACCTTGAACAGGAATGGCATTTTGACAGGATCATTGAACGTCACTATACACCAGTCTACTAGTCTACTAGGCTAGTCAGTGTCCATAAAAGCTGGCTGTTTGGGATGATGGTATCATTCTGGTGTCACAACCTTGGGGTCGTGAGTTCGAGTCCCGTCAGGGCACTTGATATAGTCAAATGGAAGCTGTGTCTTCAGCTATATCAATACAGTGGTAGGAGCTTGCTTGCAAGAACAGTGAGAGTAAAATTGGTTTCACAAGCACACGTGGGAAAAATATGTATACAGTTCTTCACATAATAAATATTAGAACGCTGAATGCTGATTATGTTTTCCGTAACAGCTTGTTTAACATTAAAAATGATAGGTGTGTCCATCAAATCCAGGATAAATGAACTTCCATCAAAATCTAACTTTTCCTTCTCTTACAGCTGGCGGAGATCACCCGTGCTCTGGACAACATTAAGAACCAATTGAATGTAAAGGAGCAAGGTACTGATTTCTTAGTTTTATGCATGGCAAATCGTTATTTTATAATATATTTCGTTAAATTGCATGAGCAATGGCAATGGAAACAGTTACAAAGCATGGTATACTTAGTTTACGCCGGCCCATTAGGTAACCATGGTAACTTACAGTTTTGTGTTCCTAGATTACCTGGACGACCTGCTAGAGGGTGATAATTGTGAAGCAGCCGACGACCTGGATGAAAACCACCGACAAAGGCGACAATGTAATACAGGGTGGGGGCGCCTAGGCCCCCCCCTTTTCCCACCAAAATACTTTATTTTCATAGGGTTTTTCACGAAATCGCTAAGTGTAACCCCCCCCCCCCATTTTCCTTAAGTGCGCCCCCCCCCCTTTTCCAAAAACCTGGATCTGCATATGTATAGTGATATACATGTATGATAGTGAAGTGAAGTAGTGGTATAGATGATGATTCACGAATAAGAGAAGTGATTTAACAAATATACCAATATTAAAATTATAACATAATTATATTATACCACAACAAATTAGACCAATTATCATACAGAATTTATAGCGTAAAGAATACGTAAATTACCGATCTTGAATAGACTTAGTAGGCATAAATATGGTGACAGTTACATTTTCTAACAAAATGTCACAAAAAATTATTAGCATTTTTGTAGTTTATTTGTAGGTACTAATTAAATATGTGTGATATTTACATATTGTACTGATAATATCTTATACTCATTTACATTTCAATTCCAACATTTCAACACAACGCGTTCTCCTCAGAGAAAATATATAGATTGGAAATTAAAGGTGAATAACTTTCAGCCTAAGAACATTGAATTTAAAATTTAAGTATTATAATATCTCTTTCTTATTAACACCACAAAAAAGCAGTGGTCACGAATATGTAAAATTGTACTCTATGGTCCATAGTAAATTTAAAGACATACATATTACACAACAACATGCTCCTTGACACCTTTATAAATATAGCATAAGTGAGATATGTCAAGAACAAATATATCATGTACATTACCAATACATGCATAAAGTACTGCAGTTGGTTAACAGTACTGAAAAAAAATTGAGAGAAATTTGATATTACACTTAAATACATGATTCTGAGTTATTACGTCATAGTTTTTAACAACCATTGCCAATTCTGCACCAAATATGAAACTTTTTGAGAAATCTGCGTTGGTTAAAGGACGTTGTGAGACAAAAGGTGAGTTTGATGATTAGTTTTGCTACAATAATCCTATTGTTCATCAGGCTCAACCTGCACGTCCGGCCAATGCAAGCGAGGCAACTGTGACATCGAGTGCTGCGTTGGACTCCCTAAGTGCAAGTGCACCGCTTGGGGCGGACGCGCCAAGTGCTGGTGCGATTAACAGGTGCATCAGATCCAGTGGCGACACACAACGGACACAAGAGGAACAAATTTAGTGATTTACTATAAAGGATCAAATTGAGATATTTAACATTGTCAAATTTATCAATAACGCATGGACACCGAGAAGTAATGTTTTATCTAATTAATTGTTTTTACCATGTGCTTGTGTGATTTGTATTTGTTTTGTTTCCCTTATTAAGATCACAGGGATTTTCAGTTAAGAAATATACACCATATAATATGAGTTCTGTATGCAATGCTTTAATGGGTTTAAAAATACGTTGTACTTCTTATGGCTAAAATATGCAAAATGTACCAGAATCACTTATACATTTGATGACTACACATACTGTACTACTAATTTTCTTTTGTCTTTTTATATACTTAGTATACCTTAACTGTACATGTATATACCAAATAGTAATGGTCATTGACTAAAGTTTAAGTTAATGTTAGTAATATTTCTTGTAATTTTTAAACATCCACCATAAACTACAATTGTGTAATTTCCTAGGATGCAATGATCACCCAAAGTATTTTCTTTTATGTTCATGTTATACTCAATGACTAGATGTTCCTATTGTTTGAACCATATCAATTAAATTGTGATGTACTATATTTTGTCACATCTACTGTTATTGAGAACTAAACTCAACAATGCTTTAATAAAGTTTTTAAAATGATAATCCATCATTACTTTTACTCAAATAACCTTGGTTAAATAGTAATATTGAAAAAACTAAATTTGAATTAATTTGTTTATGTTAGGCTGCTTTGCCAGTTTTTAATTTTATAGACAATATTGGGTTGTATAGCTATAATAAACAATTCCCGATCTTAAGATTATATGTTCTTTATTTATCTATTAACCATACATATAATTAATAATAAATACAAATAATTAGAGTTGTGTAAATGATGTTTCAAAAAAAATTGAACATCACAATTTTTCAAAATTTCACAGATTTGAATTTGCCACCATTACAGGGTGGCACAAAAATATAACTACAAATCAGTATCATGTCTTTTCAACCTGCATGCATAAATTGTATTCCTTTCCAACGCTGCTATAAAATCAACTTAATTATAATGAAAAATCTGTTTATCAGTTGCATATTATTTCAAAATATATACTGGCATTTTACTGTAGAATAGTTAGTTGAGTTGATGAATTACATCATTTTGCTTGTCCCCTGTGTTATGGTTGAGTGGCTTTCTCACAAGGCTAGAGGGTCGAGGGGGGGGGGGGGGGGACGATATGGTGAATCATAACTGTTTGTCTGTCTGCCAAAAATGTAAAAATACATCATTTGTTGCACTATACTTGTATATGAAATATTATGTGTAAACATTTAATAATAATAAT
>CM032669.1:57647765-57663151 GCA_019095985.1 Streblospio benedicti | reverse complement strand
AGTTTGTTAATCCAAATGTCGTGCCAATTACAGAGTTATTGTTATATTTGAGTTACTGAGCTAGTGTATATTATATAGCCCTATGTCATGTTATTCGCACACAAAACGAATGGATCGACATTTGCACATCTGTTGTTCACATACACAAGTTTTCTAATCGCTGTCTCAATGAAATATTTATCTACGGCCATAGTACCCCAGGTGTTAGTTATCAACGATGTACAAAGGTGTATCAAGATAGTTACTGCAATTTTTACCCACACGTGGTGCTGATACTTTTTATCTATTTTTCCCCAGAATACAATTGTTTGTAGTCACCTGCTGGTTTTAGACAGGAACTACGATAGTCATTTTTGTGTAGCTCTACCCCGTTAAACCAGTCTCTATCACCCGGATTTTAAAAATCCCTCAGATGGAAGGACAGGACAATATGCTAACACGCGCACATCGACTTTCTAGCCGACATATCTTACAACGTTTCTGAATAATTTCTATATGGATGATAAGAATAAAAAATATGTTTATTCACTAATCACAGATTACCACTGGTGCAAAATTACAAGAATTATGTCGATGAATAGAATTCACAATACCATACAGTCACCGTATCGTCTGATGAGATCTAGAGGATCGACAGTACACTTGATACACTAATTACAATGACCAGAGATAATAATAATCTAAAAAATCTTATAGCATGTACATTTAGTTGATCCTGTGTTCCATCAATAGTGATTAAGATAATTTTTTTCACTCTGATAGTAGTTTTATAGCCAAGTAAATTTTGATGTGCCATCTAAGTTATCGAAATTATTACAAAAACTGATAACAAATATGTAAAATTCAATAAGTAAACTGTTATAAACAGGGCATTTTCTTATTAAACTAATTTCATTTTCAATATCATTATGTGTACATAACTTGCACATTCTTTGACATGTGTCTACGGGTTTACAATTGCATACATGTATATCGATAATTGTACACCATCCCGAGAGACTCCCCGGTTGCTAATAAAGATTCTGATTCTGATGCTCATTCATCTATTCACGTATTATGCCCATAAAATTGTATCTGTAAGACAGATCAAACTCTCAGTAGGAATGAAGTTCCCAACACACCACTGCAATTTTGAAACGGGTGTGTGTGTTAAGGGTGAGGGTAGCTCGACGTGCCAAAAGCCCCATGAAAATAAAATATTTTTGTGGTTAACGTGTGTGTGCATTGTCCCCTGTGCCAACACCAGACTTCTCTCTGGACCCGCAACTCATAGCCTAAGACTACCGTACATTATATGTACTTTTTCACATAATACTTATTATATGTCAAAGTAACATGGTAGATTGGACAGTAATTAGGTGTATAATGTAAACAGATTCGTCCTGACATTCACCAACACAACTGTACATAATAAAATCTTTAATAAAAGACCTAATGACCGCCACATTTCAATCTCCCGACAGTTAACCGTCCCGTGGCAGACAGAATCTCAATAATCTATTTGATATAGAAGCACACTCAGAGAGTCCATTCAATCCATAAGTCGGTGATATAATAATCCCTTACTTCCTATTCTCTCCAGTATCTGAAAACAACAATACCGCTGGCCCCCTACGACCACTCACCTACCCCCCCCAGCACCGTGTTTACGTACCCACGTGGTCGATGTGCCAGTGTGCGCCGTGGCCGGGACCGCCCATGAACACCCAGTCAGCCGAGGCGCCGGCTTCGGAGTCCTCGGGCAAGAAGGCGGGCCGCTCGTAGTGACGGCGCAACTCTGCACGGACGCCAGGATCACACGCACTCCAGCCGAAGTACCTGAGGGGTTTGTATTTTTTTTTACAAAAACAGTAGAACATCAAATTTTAGACTGTCACCTCCTCCATGAGAAGCCCAATTCTAGTGGTAATGAAAACTTACAGAAGAACCAGCGTGAACCTGTTTTAAACTTTGAAGAACCACCTCTCTAGTGTGACCACTTGAGACTCATCCCCCATGTGGTCATTAGAGAGGTTCCACTGTCACTGTGTTAAAGCGCATGAAGTTAGTAACTCAACGGTGTAACCTCGAATTGAGACCAGAATATGGAGACAAGTGGTCTCAATAGAGAAGGAATCTATTTGAGAAGAACAGTGGATGTTTTGGATGACTGAAAAAAAAAGCAATTGTTGAGGTGGTTAGTACTGGTTTCTTTATAGGGGTGGCACGGATTGGAGGTTATGCTGTATGCAATTTTTTTTAAAAAAAACAGACGTAATAACTTCAAGTATACCGCCTGCATGCCCGCAAACATTCAACATAAATCCACTTTTGTCATACACTTGTGTAGTGGCTAAAATTCCACCACATATACATGCATTCTAGAAGTGAGGCGTCTATCTTGCTCTGTGAACCTTCTTGTGATTGTACTGTAAAAGGCGCGGATAAACATTCGTCACGGTCAGTCGTCACAGTCAGGCGTGACATTCATTAGCATACAATAAAAGTAAACTGCACACTGGAATACTGTACATACAATAGATACTGTTGGCTCGTCACTCCCAGTCCATATCCACGCACCTCATACACTAAATCATAGTTTATTGGTTCACCCGTGATCTGCCTATTATACCCCCATCCCGGGCATCCCCACCCCGCCTTCCCATACTCACCAGGGCGGCTGGCCGTCCGTGTACGCGGCCCTCTCCTCGCCCATGTTCAGTGCCTCCTCCAGGGACGAGAACTCCGTGTTGTAGGCGAAGAACTGGCACCGTTCCCGTGTCGTCTGCAGCGCATGCGCGGTGTAGATGCTCTTGAAGTAGGTCAGGTTGAACTGTCCCACCGCGCTCCAGTTTTGAGTGGCGTCTGCAAAGTGAAGAAACGGTTTGACACACACAGATGTAGAGAAGTGGAACGCGGTGTAAGGTGACGTTTTCTGGCTTTGCGTATTGCAAGGTTACACAATGTTTTTGTTTTTTCAATATGACAATTTCCTACCAGTTTTCTGATTATATTGGTGAGGCATTACGTTTTTTAAAAAGCTTACAGGTAAATATTTCTTCCTAAGTTGCACCTTATCCAGTAGAACCTCTAGAGCTCTATCAAGACCACTTAGTGGGTGACCGCAAGTTGTCTCAATGGAGAGGTGGTCCTTTTATGAACGTTAGTGGTGGTCTCTTTGTAGAGGTTTAGGTTCACGAGAAATGACATTCTTATAAAGGGGATCTCAATGAAGAGATGGTCTCAATTGGAGGTTCCATCGTCAGTTGATTGGTTTTAAAGCCCATATCTGGCCCTTATCACGCTAGTCCCAACAGCGTACAGTACAGCAATTTTAACATCCATGGGAGAGTGAATCTGTCCCAATCTGTCCCTGCTGCAAAGATACACTTCTCAAGAAAAACAGTATCAACTAAAGCCTCGGGCACAACCGGCAGTACTGCTTCTCCACTACCTGCCTACTGTCAAAAATTCAAGGAGGCGGGGGACCAGTGAGAGTCTACTGCGGTGATCGTTGAGTTAGAGACAGTACGGTGACAGTAACGTGACTTTGAAATGTCACAATTCGGGTGTGTGGATATAAAAGGTCAAGAAACCCCATATCCCTAATTGTTTTGGTCTTTTCCCTCACATCCCTAGATTTGTTGGCCTTTTCCCCATATACCACAATTTGTAAGGCCTTTCCCCACATCCCAATTTCTGCAAATGCCTCATCTCCTTTTTTGCCTTGATATCTCTCTTTTTTTTTTTTTTTTTTTTTGGGGGGGGGGGGGGGGGGGCTTTTCCCCCACTTCCCACTTCTTTATAAAACCTCCCCTTAATTCAGCAACATCCTAAAGATTGTAGATCTACTAACATTACATAATCAATGGGAAATCGCAGACTGTCGCATGTATGTACATCTAAGAGGGTAGCTTGTAGCTTGTCACGTAAATATGAAAACAGGCTGAGTTTGCGAGCAGTCTCACCTTTGACGACCACGGGCAGCCCCGTGAACGCGTAGCGCTCCGCGAACTCCCGCCGGGAGATGTTGGTCACCACCGGAACTGACGTCAGGTTGGCGCAGACGCTGCAGTTGAAGCCGGGCCTACAGGCAGACGACACAAGAGAATTGCGAGTATTTTCTCTGGTATGCGTCATTATTATTATAGATGTTGCGATGTTGATTAAAGGCATACCATGAGCGTCGGTTTTCGTGTTGTTGTTTTTTTTTACAACAGAACCTCTCTATTGGGACTACCCCTTTCAAAAGACCATTTTTCATCCAAACTTGCACAATTAAAACCAGCCACTAGATATTCTACTGGATACTGTATTCTACTGTATAGATGTTTTGTTACACTAGACGAGAACCAGCATTTCATGCATCTTATTTGTAAATACTTCCGATCCTTTCAGCTATTTCCAGACGATGACATCAATTTAACTGTGCTGGCGTTGATATGGGTGTTCACTTCTAGCTAGAATTATTCTAGTGTGTTTCAAGCCAGAATCTTCACAGTTTTAAAAAATCTCGTTTTTAAAATTTCTGTCAGTAAGCCATGAAGCAATTTTTGATACTTATTTCACTAAATGCAAATTACGAGTTTATAAAACTCTAAACCCCAAAGGTGAAATTGAACAATTCTTACTGGACATGACGTTGGGTGTAATAAAGAGAACGCACTCACAACGCAGGTGATTAAAATTCATAGATAATAGAGTTTTTATATCTAGATACACGTGTAGTATTTAAAAAATTCAGTATATCTGATATTCCAATGATTACAGACCAATTGTTCTAATTTCATAATAGAAACAATCAGCTTAATAAAAAGTAATCTTCATCAACTCAATATTTAACAATCTAATAAACTTTGCAATAGGGCTTACTGGTAAAACAACATATGTTATATTGTTAATAGCTAGTTTATGGTCTTAAGTCCCCGCCATGCAGAATTAAAGGACTACGCCACACCAGGTCATTGGCACCCTTTTCACCCTATATCTAGTATTGAAACAATTTGGGCAGACGTGCTTATCAATCAACATTGGCAATCACTTGCCTGACCTGTGTCTATTTAACGCGTATGTACCACAGAGCAGTGTGCAACAGTTTACGGATGAGTTTGTTCAACAGCCATCAACAGACCAAACTGGGAATAGACGTTCCGATTACGAGTCCGACTTCCTATCCACCCAGCGCACAATGGGAAAGAGTGTGGTTGAAACAAAAGTCTAATTCATCGTATCAAGTTTGAATAAATTCACGATCTCCCTTTGCATCAAAAATTGATAATCTAAACTGTATGCAGTGAAGTCTTACCCCAAATTTCACCATGAGGACGATAGCTTCACATGTTCCAGAAGAAGTCAGACAATGTGGAAAAAAATATTTTCCACCTTTTTATGGTGTCTCTTATGCGTATTTTGTGGCCAACTCTTTTGGGATCATATGTAATAACGGTATGTGACTGTTCAGATTGACTGAATGAAACGGTAGGCTCATGGGACCATACAGAAATAGCACATCATAGCACCGGAAAATTTTGATGAAAATTGTCAGCAAGGCCACCGTTAATCAGAAAGCGCTACATGTAACTATGAACAAGTTACCCTTGAACATGTTCATCGCGTTGGTAATGTTTATATACAGTAATTTCTTAAAAATCTCAGCACATTAACCTTACAAAAAACTTTGACAGTTTCGTCAGCTGCTACTGACATCTTCAGAAACTGCGCATGACAGGCAGTCAATCATCTCGGCTACCGCCGCCGAGAAGGTCATACACTCGCGAGAGCTGGTGGACCCGGTTCATGACCTGCCTGTTGGTGCAGATGTGTACCGCCTCCTTAATCGTTCTCGTCTTCCAATCAGTCTCTCTGTCTATCACGCTAGCACTATCCCAATCTATATCATGGTTATGTTGATTAACATGGTCCGTTATCCCACTTTTGTTCACTTCATTCAGAGATTCCTTATCGAAGATATCGTGTATGTCTTCTTGTTGAGCTTGGACGAGGGGTCCCACCCGCTCTCGCAAGTGTATGACCCACTTCTCAGTGGCGGCCGCGATGATTGGCTGCCTGTGATGCGCAGTCGATCATTTTGAAGATGTCAACAGCAGCTGACGAATTTGAGTCCATGGGTGGAAAGGTGGGTCGGTGAAGGGGCCTAGGAGGGTGCCTTGCCTGACGTCTGTATCCAGAAAGCGACTGACGTCGCCAGGGAACGCTACTGGTGGTTGGTGAGGGTAGGCGAAGGGATTGCCCTGGGCTCGAAGCCGAGCGGGAAACCAAACTCCAGCATGTCACACAGGAGGATATCCTCGTGCCCCTTGGTGAGGGCCCGCCATGCTTCTATATTCAGTGTCGTGCGCAGCGGGATGCGGGCCTGTTCGAGCTTGACGGGCGCCCCGTGTCTCGCATCAGAAGGCAATGTGCGCCAGGCGGCCTGGGTGTGGGCGGAGTGTCAGAGCTGGAGGGTGGGTGTGTGTCCACGAGATTGGGCCTGACGTCTGGGAAGGCGGCTGCTGCCGAGGATGGGTGTCCACGCACGTCTGTATTGCCTTCCCGTCTGGCCCGGCCTGGGGCCGTAGCTGGGTCCCTTAGACTCTGTGGGCTGAGGCATGGGAGGTGGCCGTGTCATGAGCCGCGTGCCCTTTTTGGGGGCCCTCTGCACCGGCAGTGTGGCGCCGAGAGACCACGAGTCACGGGTGTTGTGGGGCCTATGGGCCTGGCAATCGCGGCGGGAGTCCTGTGGCGATTGACTGCTGATGGGACAGGGTGGTGGGCATGGGCCGCAGTGGCGCCTTGATGGTGGACGTGGGGTGGGGCCGAGGGCGCCAGGGGAACGGCCAGGGAACGGTGGCCGCCGATGGCGCAGGTGGGCTGTGGGCCTGTGGCGGCTGGCTGCCGAGCAGCGGTGGCGAGACGGCGTGGGACGCTGCAGTTGTGGTGCTCGTGGGGGGCCGGTTTGCGCCCTGGAGCTCTGGTGGCTGGGGTGCGCCTTGTGGTGGGGCCTCTCCGTTTTGATTGGGGCTGGTCGGCGTTTGCTGGGCGCGACGTGAACCGGGGGTGGGGGAGGCGTGTGCGACCGTCCTGATGCGCCCGTGAAGCGGTGACCGTCTGGGTCGGCGGCGGCATTGGTTGTGGTCGGGCCGAGCAGGGGTCGGGTTTGTGTTTGCTGAAGGGGTCCAGGCAGCTATTCTGCCTGGGCCTCCCCGTTTTTTGCCCCAGATTGCTTCCTAACACATTGGCTCTCCGGGTGGCGGTAGGGTCGTCTGACCGTTTTGATGCAGTGGCGGCAGGCGTGCAGGAGGCCCGTCGTGGTGGCTCTCGTTTGGGCATGTGCCATCCTGGTAGGAGGGGCATGGCTTACGTTGTTCAGAGGATTGCTTTTGCTCTGGGGGGCAGCCGCGTTCCATATGTGCCTGCGCCTGAGGTCCTCAGATGAGGCGTGTTCCCAGGTCAGGCGGCCAGTTTCAATGTTGTTGAGAACTACCGCATGGTAGGACCTGACCGTGTCCCACCTGTACTGCGAGGCCTCCTCCATCAGCACCTTCAGGTGGGATTTCATGTGGTAGGCCGTGTTCTTGTCCGCATTCTCCATGGCGCACATGTATCCGAATGTGAATTCTGGGACGGATACAGAGCCATAGGTGGCCGGGACGTTTTTACTGTACACGTAAAAATGGGGCCAGTCCACTTCGTGGCGTATCTTATGTTCAGCGGTTCTTAGCTTACCCGATTTTTTGCTTTTTCTTTTATCCTTGAGTGTCTGTGTTTCCTCGTCCGTATCCTCAGAGTCGTCGAAGTCTGTGGAGGCGCCGAGGTCCAGTAGGCGTCTGCGCGCCTGGGTTGCTGGGCTGGGAGGTGAGGCGCTGTGGTGGGAGCGCACCCCTGATGCAGCGCCGGGCGAGGCAGCGGCCTGGTGCTGCTGGTTGGCGCTCTCCAGACGCTCGAGTCTCTGAGATATTTGGTCCAGCGTGGAGGCTAGCTTGTCCCCCAGTGCCTCAGACTGCTGAGTCGCGTCTGGCCGTGTGCACTTCTTTCCCCCTGGGGGAATGAGAGGTCCCGCATTTCGCACATTGTTTTGCCGACATTGTGTATGCTATGGAATGGTGGGTCACTATAAGTTATCCTGAGTCAGTGAATCCTGTGCTAGTTGTGTACATCCAGGGAGGAGACTCTTAGGGTTCAATGACAGTCACTTCTTAGGGTATCACATGAACGAGCAAAACCAACGAGAAAAAGAACGAGATATGTGCTGGCCTTAAGACAAATTTTACAGACTGGCTGGCGTCTGAACACATGGCGCTTGCGGTGCTGCAAGTGGGCGGCGCCTGGCGTGTGGTCAGCGGCGTGGTCAGTGAGAGGCATGCTGATTGGTTCATGCGAGGTCAGTGTGGGCTGAGAGTGGTGTGTTTGACATTAACCCTAAAAATGCAACAGAATTCCACTCGGCAATTCTACCCAGATTATTAAGAAATCGCTGTATACGGACAAGTTAGATCTCCAGACGTAGTGTGGTGCCAATTCGTGCATCAATAATCCATCACGCGAACACATAAGCCATAAAACAAATATCATTCTACAAACAGCCTAAAGTGCCACATTCTCTACCGAACCAGCAACATCACTCCACATTTTGAACCAGATCACTGACGATCACTCCAAATGACAAATATGGTGTCTTTTGAAGCATCTGGAGCTAGCATCGACTATGTGAAATTGGCGATGGGGGATTAGGGATAGCCAACACACTTTTATTTATTGAAGAGCCGGGTAACATTTCCTCGTGCTATTTTAGTATTCTTGTATATAACAGAATTTTGTTTAAAACTGTTACGAACGGATAACCTGGGTGGGTTACGTGTAAAAGGCAAAGACAGGTTAAACGCATGCTGTACGTACATGTACAACTTAGGTCTTTCTAGGTCAATGCTTGATCAATAATTTTTTTTAACTCACGAGTAGGTTAATTGCTGCTCTGATGGTCTGAACATGCCGCGTAGAAACGACTGTCACCGAGTGTACTAAAAGGACCATAGGAAATTTGAGCATAACAGTTTGATAGCTTTTACTCATATTATATCGTCAGACCAATTTTGCTGAAACAAAAGCCCATACACAGGGTATGAATTACAGTGGCATCGACTGTCTGGCGCCAACTGATCACTCATGCTAGGAGTCCCCTACGCCGCTACAAATGATTTAAGTGTGCGATATCTCAATTTGATAAAACGCCAAATGTCCTAAAAATAGTGCCTAATCAATGGGAATGAAGTGCAACGTCTCAAATCCACGACCAACTCACTGAACCAGTGCGCAGTGCCGGCTCGTGGCGAAAAGCGTGGATTTGTCGCCATGAGAGTTTTAGAATGTTTAAAATTTCCATGATGCTAATTTCCACGCCGTGTTTCCGGAAACTAGAATCATATGACGTAAGTATGCCAAAAAACATGGCAAACTGTTCATCTATTGAACCCAACTTGAATGACATGTCGTACAAGTCACGATCATGTAGTTATCATTTATAATGACATTCTATCACACTCTCTTTCACAGCCACTCACTGACTTTCGGTGAAAGGCTCTCAAAGAATGAAGGGCTGTGCAGGAGACACACATAACTTCCTGAACAGTGTGGAAATCTTTGTTCACTGTGATAATGTTTACATAAAATGATTAATTATTAGGTCCATGGGTGGTGTCACAGCCAATATTGTGCTGTTTTAAGAAAAGGTCAAACTATGGAATGAGATGACACAAAATTCGTCAGGGTAGGAGAATTTGTTAATGTCTGTTTGATACCTTGTTATTTTTTAAATAAATTCTTTTTTCCAAGTCCCTAAGTTTAGCATAGTAAAGTCTAATGATGCGAGCGCATCATGTGCATTGCTAACTGAGTAAAAGAAAAAACGATATCACCATCTTAAACGTTAGCGACCACATGAGGTATGTACAGTTGTTTCTTAATGACTTACCGATATAGCTTTTAATAGTCATCATATAATTGATTTGTAATATCACTTATGATTAGAACAAAGAGAGGCTGACGACCTTTAACACTACAGCCATCAAAATTTACTTGGCAGCATGTTCAGTATACTGACTGTTCTAAATTTAAATTTTCAACTTGGAAAAAAAAACACAGGCACACTTGTATGATCTTGTATTCCAAAACTAGCAGTGTATCAATTCCTCATTGCTGTAAGTGCTGCGTTTTATACACTTGGGCCGTCACTTTGGGCTTGTCGGCTTGTCACTTGCTTTGTCACTTGTCGGTTTCCATCACCAAGTGAAGTAAATTTGGTGTCATTTAGGTGTGCACCAAACGCACCAAATGACACTAAGTTTGTACCAAAAGTTTGCGTTAGTTTGGGCTATTAGACGGGCACTGGATCCCACACATCACCCTATCGCTAACAATCCGGTCAATAGACAATTGATTTACCCCATGCAGACTAGAGGTTAGTTTATGAGGAAGATCACTAGATTGCCGACTATTATGTTTTACATTATGTAGAAATGTTGGTAAAAATCTGGGACTCCAACATGATTTTTACCAGGGGCCCTAGATTGAATGAGGTCAAGTCAGAGGATTTTGATCTAGAAAAATCACTCCAATTATGTCTTGGAAAAAATGTATCCAAAGAAAAATAAGTACAATCGATTACGACTTTTTGCAAGCAAATATAGTTCGCTTGTGGTTCTTTTATCTTTGCCGAGATGAGTCAAATTTTAAACTTTGTAGTTTATTGTTTTACAATACAATCAATAATCAATAATAAAGTTTAAATTTTATAGTTTGTTCTGCTATAAAATCTCAATGAGATGATAACGGAGCATTTTGCTTCAGGAACCCGCTATGAATATGCCAACTTCTTGGGCGATAGTCTCGATCCTGTATGCTGCAGGAGTGGTGATAGCAGAAGGTGATGACACAGGTTAGTGACCATCTCAATAGTGATGTACATATACATGTAACCAGGATGGTGGGTGTTTGTTGGCATAGATTCTAAATCCCTAGAAGCAACTGGCCAATATCTAAGTTAAAAAGCCACATATTACTGATAATTCATTAATTATTCAAGCTCACATGGTTGTGATTCATGGTACATGTATCTTTGTATTCACTGCTACTAGTCAAATCCAAAATTAAACATATAAATCTTTATAATTTCATTTAAATTTTGAGACCATAAATCCAAATTTAAACATAAAAATCTCAATAATTTTATCTAAATTTTGAGCTTATATCAGCTCGAAATTCAAATAAGGTTATAGAGATATATATGTTTAATTTTGGACTTGACTAGTAGCAGTGAATACACATATACCATGACCCCTTATGCTACATACCTAATGATCAGAACTTTGAATGGTTGTGATTGATGATTGGAGGTAATTTTCATATAGTCAAGTTTTGTCACAGGCGTATTTTCTTGGTGCACACGTGTATCGTTCATTTCCTACATTATTGTACCTTTCTATGGATTACATTTTTCGACTTCCTCTTAGCGTTATTCCAGGGTCCATTACACTTTCAGGTTGTGATCAGTGTGACTCGAGGCGGGCAATGCCTGTAGGCAGTGGCAAGATAAATTTGTACGACAACTGGGATGCGCGCAATGTAAGTATATTCGCCAACTGCAAGAAACTCATTCACAAATGTGTGTGTCTACTAAATCTAGGTTCATACAGTGCAAATAATTGAAGCTGATTTAGTCATGGCATTGTAGTCATTGCCAATAGGCATATTCACAGGCGTGTTTTAAAGGGTACAATCCCTTTTCACTCATGTAGTTCTCATTTCCCACGGCAGAGTAAAAACTATGTGATCAGCAATCGTAATTAACAGGCTGACGCTTAACTACTTAATGGGTGCAATGCACATCCATGGCATTTCTATACAGCAATTTAATCTATGAATCTGTCATTGAATACGGTCATTATTCTCAGGGTGCCATGCTGGTGGACAAAGACAGCCCTGTGTGTGAAGATGGCCACATCACAGAAGTGTCGTTTACGGCTGGAGCAAGAAGCCAACCCAGACAACAGCAAAATTTGCCTCTTTATGTAGGTAGCGTTCTCTAAACTAAGTCTTGTGCATTTATTGTTTGTCTGTATGATTAAGGATTCATTGTGGAGTTTTGTGATCTAGGGATTTTCCATTTATTGTATTTTACTTTTGCCTTGGTGTGGTTACCACACTGTATATGCATAGTATACTGTTCAAAATCAACTGAAACGTTGATAGCAGACAGACCCAGTTCAACCAAACGGTCATAGATTTTGTGGTTTTCTGACTACAGGAAAATATAGTTTTTCCTTTCCTTTAAACCCGCTTTACACTATAGCGAATTCCACCTACGTAGCTCTACGTTCACTGGCGAACTGGCAAATTCGTCAGGAAATTTTGAACATGTTCAAAAGTTTTGAACGAACATTCAGTTTGGCTAAAGTTTGCTTCAAATAGTTATGCTGCGTCTACGGATCGCCGAACATTCGCACATATAAGTAACACTTCGTTTGCCTCAGCAACTTGTCGTACCATGCATTTTTACTACGTTCAATGCCGCCACAATATGCTCAAGTTGACGACGTGACATAATACGTGCAGATGCGTTGCACGGGTTCGCCCATGATCGCTCTAGTGTAAGGTAGGTTTTAGACTAGATGATTGACATCCTAATACCTTTTAACTTAACTTGTAAATCAAATTATGAAATTGACTAAACATATTGCTAATTGTTGATTTTACCCAACATTAACTCTCGCTCAGTAAAGTATTAAGACTAATCCAATGCCTAATGTCAGCAACTTACACGCACTCTAGCTGCGCATTGTTTCACCAGCAAGATACATGTATGTTACATACTTTCTATGTTGCAGTTTGGAGTGTTCCGTTTCTTGGGTGGGGATGATGACTGCGAGTTTGAACTCATCACCTCCAGATACCTCGGCCATGACTTTGTCAATGGGGAGACCTATCAGGTGAATTGTAGACCACTATGCATATAATCTGACTCTGTTTCTTCTTTGAATGAGTTCAAATAAGAAATTCTGCTGACGGAGAGACAGGAACGTCGGAAACTGTAAATAACAAGGTAACTTAAGTGTTGTGATTGAAGAATCATGCTGATTATGGCTCTTTATTGTATTGACATATGACTGCACCCACTGGCAGATTCATCCTTTACAATATAATACTAGAGCGAGAGAGGGGTAGGAAAAGGTAATTCTGTAGAATTCGTATTTACTGGCTCATGTGGAACTGCCGAAAATCATTACATGTATCGGCGGTTTAGGGTGTGAGAAACTGTGGGGATTTAAGCGTTATCACATGTTTGGGTACTATATGAGTTATATTATGTCTGTAGAGAACGACGGGTTCGCGCATAGAATGAGTACATATTTGGACGGTACGGTATGCATTTATATTGTCATCGTAGCCAATCATAGATACTACTTGAGGTGCGGAATAATTATACTTAGCAACGTCACTGCAAGATAACTGCAATGTACTCTATAAAATATGTGTAGTCTTGCTTACTTGAAATGGAAATGAATATTTGTTAACTGTCTTTCCAAGTGGTCACTCATACATCCACAGATCCAGCTAGATGATTGTGCTCCAGTAAAAGCTGGAGACTCCATCGGTTTGTTCTGGACCAGGACGGGATTTATTTCGTATAAAGACCATGAGAAGCCTGACATTAGATCTAATAGAGAGTGAGTAATATATTGTAAACGTAAGCTTAATGTCCGACTTATTTTTAGTCACTTGGTGTATTTTTCTTAATACATGTAATTTGAAATTCTGTTCTGAACAATTATTTCATTGCATAAGAAGTCATTATGTGAAAGGAGGCTTTGAAATTAAAACACATTCCCCATATTGTATGCATCGGGTGTTTTTTTGCTTGATCATTGTTTGCATATTTATCTATAGAAACCCAATAAATCGAACTTTTATGATGCAATCTGTGTAACAGGCGATACTGTTATGGTGAGCTTGATGCTGACTCCACACCTAGAGAAGGTCAGGAGGTCAAGCTGAGTGTGGGACCCAGCCGACTGTACGCCTTCCAGGCCACCTATTGCCGTAAGTACATGATACTCGGGGAGTCACACGCTTATAGCAGGGATCGGGGTTTATGCCCTATGGGAGATGCTGTCGTAAAGCCTACGATTTCTTTTCTGTGGTAAAAATTGGCGTGATTGCAGTGCTTGTCTCTTTCAGCTTTGACTTTAGCCCCTTTTACATGTGACTCGTGCTTTTATTCATTGTACTGGTTTGGTGTGTGAGGAGATTGTTAACACAACAGGACAATATGCTATACAGTACACTATGCTCTACAATATAATAATCATTGTTGCCAAAATATAATCACTATAGATATAAGTTATCAAATTATCATGACGGCATATGCAAAAGTATTAATTTCTGTGTGGAACACTAGTCTACACATTGAAATAGCCTGTTAATATCTACCCGTTCCAGCTAAGAAATATCCGGGTTTGAAAGGCAATCCTTCGCCCTGCGGTGGTATGCCTTACGCCGAGGGAGGTCGAGTCGTAAATTTAATGAAGAAGATCGCTAAAAGGAGAGGGGCAAATGTAAGTAAACTCCGTAGCAAAGCGGATTGTGGTGCGTGTATATATATATATATCTGCCTACAAGTTCCTGCTGTGCACGTTGTCCCTAATACGTTCAAGACAGGAAACATCGTCCCAAACATGTCAAACAACATCAACAATCCCACAAAACTTAAGATCTCCTAAGAATATATAGAAACATTAGGTATATGTATTTAAGCGTTGTCCCGAGGGATGATTGTCATCACTACTAAAATATCAACCTCATGATTAATTTACGTTTTCAATTAAGAATTATGACAACACAGTCAACAGCAAATATAAATTCTGTGCATTGATTTTCAAGCATTCTTTTTATAGCCAAATCAAGAGGGCAGATGCGATATATTATTGACTGAAAGCCAGGCCCGGCATGTGTTACAACAACGAAATCAAGAAGCCGAAGGGGGGCGACCGAAACGTGCCGTCTTGAGCAACCGTTTTACTCTGTGGAAAAGGAACAAATGCTTTTTCTACATCGACCAGCCCGCGTTCTGTATGTCAATCTTAATTGTTACGTGTCTATCGCTTTTAGCAGCTTTTAATGATAGGGTCCAATGATGCAGTTTTATACTGAAATCACTTTACAATGGTCCCAGGCAGACGTCGTAAGGGCTTCGTGTTTTTCCGTAGATTCCATGACCGTTTCCATATTTGTATCATAATGAGCATATACATTTTATTACATGCCTATATCATGTATATAATGCATTTGAAATGGTAGTCAATAGTTTCGATGTTTACACGGGATTTTAATCATTAATGTAAGCTATGTTTACGGAA
>CM032669.1:57608792-57647665 GCA_019095985.1 Streblospio benedicti | reverse complement strand
GTGTGCACAATTGACATTACTGTATAACATGCACTTTGTTTTATTAGCGGAGATAGAAATAGCGAACATCCGTAAAGCTGCGACAATCCTTAGGAAGGCCACGTGTGTCCAGCTGATTGAAGTGTTTCCCGACAAAAGAGGAAGGCTTCCCAGAAGTCCCTATGTGAAGATACAGTCGCCGCCAGATAAGGGGTAATACTAGTCTATATGGCTTTTTCGTGTGGCAATAAACTACAATAAATTTAGAGTACCGCATTTCATTGATTATACACCCATTTCTAAATTACAGTGTCATAAGTACCAGCTATTATATTGAAATGGCTATGCACCACTTTTTGCTATCTTGAAAAATTATGAGCTGCCATACAAAAGCAGCTGTATTTTCATGTGCGAATAGCAATATCAGAAATACTATATTAGTATCCTCTTAAAGAAAACAAACGAAAGTTAATGCGTGACCAGATTTCTCTTTCTGTCACCAGATGCAGCACATGACAGTAAAAGAAGTCAGCCAGTGTCTGTTGTGGGAGGGGGGTGGGGGTGGGGGTGATGGCTGCCCTAGGTTTCAGAAAGTTGTCATAGGCGTGTGATAACTGGTAAGCTCTTTCATCTGTGTTCAAGACAAGCGCGCTCGCCAAACCCCACTCTCACAACAAATACTGACTGCCGTCTTTTACTGCCACGTGCAGCCATCTGGTGACAGAAAGGGGAGTCTCAGAGGATGGATTCTGTGTTTGTGCAGTGGGTTGGGACGGGAGGGGCGTTGAGCCGCGTTTTGCAACAAGAAAGGGGGTCTGGTTGATTGTACCATATACAATCCTGTAGGACTTATCCCAACAGTTGATGAATGAACAACGGTATTGAGCAACCAAATAAGGGGTGCTCGCCATATGTAAGTATTCCGGTCCGTTGCTCTGCAATCTTCATGCTCTCTAAATGGCTAAGCAGTCATATAAGCAGAGAGCTGATTTGACAAGATACACAAAAGGTGGGGTTGACTACCCTCTTCGACACTGTGAGATGAAGTTTACGTAATGTTTGTCATAATTCGTAACCCAAACCACCACCAGCATTATAGTTTTCATTAGTCATAGTGGTACTAAGAATGTATATCACGAAGGTCTAGCTGAACTTGGCTATCAGCAATTTTGTTTGATGATAATCGAGAATCACTCTAAGTAAGACTTAGTCCACATTATTATAATGCGTTTGTGTATTTTGAGTAATGTGTTATCATTAAAGATAGATATAACTTTCAGATGTACGTCATATTTGGGAATGGCATTTCCTGGACAGGCTTTAAACCTCGAGATGTTCAGTCCAAGTTACGGCATAAGATGTGCTTCTGAAGTAAGTGTTGAAATATGTAAGTAACTAGCTTATACCCGTGTGGTCAAAGAGACATGCTGAGAATCACATTGAATCGCTCCAGTTACATAATCGTATAAGTAGATCCCAACTAAATCATTGGTGAATTCCATTGACTTGGCATGTAAAATGAACATCTAAGGGGGGAAATGTTAGTGTCCATGTAAATGGGAACACAATGCCCTCCATGGGCATAGAAAAAAGACATATTTGGTGAGTGTATAAATATGTTTTTACAGCATTTTTTTCAAGCACCCTTGTCCTGACGACCCTTGCCCACGTCCTGACAGCACCACCACCCATCCTGAAAGCACCCTGACAGCATCCCCATACATGTACATACAAAATCCAAGATCAAGCCAAGGCGTCATTCATTGAAAGGCAGTTTTTTTACTATGTAAACATGGCATGGTGACCATCCTCTGTAATAGCCAGTGAAAATCAAAGATTTTTCCCCCTCACATTGGCCATAAGTATTCTTATTTAGAGAGTACAAACTACAAACACATAAATAATGTTAACACACTAACTACACAGCAAACATAAGCATCAAGTATGATTCATTTTCAGAACCATATAACAACAGTCGATGATGAAAAGAAAGTCAAGACACTAATCATCCAAAAATAAAGGCCACTCCGCAATGTCTGCATTTTGACACCTACCACGCACTTCCTGATAGTACCTGCCAACATCCCCCCATCCCCAGGCCACTAATTAACAACAAATACATATTATGTAGTTCGAGTCTTCACCATTGGTCTACATCATCCACTCCCACCCATCGTCCTGATAGCACCCACCCTTGTCCTAAAAATGCTCAGCCCCAAATTTGACACCAATCGCCAAGCCCTGATAGCATGCTTCCCATCCTGACAGCAACCATGACTTGATAGCACACACCGGTACTAACATTACCACCCTCTCATCCTGCTTGAAGCCACATACACATTGGCATAGCCCACATACAGACACATTTTGATACTTACACGTATAAGTATATCTCAAGTAAGTCATTGATCACTGAAAACGCACTTGGCATCTAATATGCAAAAGCTATGGGATGAAAAATTAGTGTCTATGGTAATGGGAACATAATGCTCTCCATGGCATAGATATTCTCACACACTTCAGTAGAACATCCCTATTAAGACTGCACAAGGACTGGCGTCAAGGGTGTAATATATATTGGTGGTCTTTTTATTGACGTATGCAATGGTCTATTTTATGAAGACTTGGAACTGTTATAAATCTTCTTATGATAGAGGTGGTGTATTTATAGAGGTGGTCTTGATTGAAGGTTCTAATGTACACATAGCCCAATTGGCAAAGTGGTGGTAATCCTTAGTATTTGAACCCATGTGACGCCTGTGGCGTCTTTATGAAATCACACTACTCCACATGACGCTGTCATGGCTGCCGCTGTCTGCTATTTTTGTTATAAAACTGCTAATTTACAACAATCAGGACCATTTTGACGATGAAAAACATATTCGTGCAAAACTACACAGTACCATGAACGCTGTCCAGTAGTCAGATGGCGTCCAACTAGTCAAGTTAAAGAGGAGATAGCCTAACAAAGTCCAAAAATTAGCGTATTAATATATAGGATTGTAATACCTGCAGCACTAAATCTTCACTTATAGCTACATTTAAAAGTGTAATAAGATAGGTGAGAGCCATGACAGGTTCGTTTTACTCTGGTGGATTATAGTATAGCCACAATTGAGTAATTACTTACAAGAGAGAGGCAAATCTCTACAACGAGTCATGTTCTGCATAACATTTTGCATTCAAATAAAAATTGTTTAACTCTCCAACCCTCACCCAGGTCATCTCGCTTCTATATCTACATAACTACTCCTGTACATGTACATGTAACGCCCACTTTGATGTTTTCAGGTCGGTCTTATTGTCCACGAAATGCTCCACGCGCTCGGCTTTATGCATGAATTTAATCATCCTCTAAGAGACGAATTCATTGATGTTAACCCTGAATATGGTTTTGATCCGATACCTTTATCAGAGTGGGTGGATTTGTCAGTACCATTTGACCATGAGTCATGCGTGCACTATGCTGTAAGCACAAGTTTTTTTTACTAAAGTATATTGTAAATGTATTGAAAACAGATGTAATTTATAAGAAAGTTGACACAGGATATTGTGTCCATTGGATTGGTATACAAAATTATTTGCTGTGCCAAGAAGTAAAGACACGGCGTGCATGCGCACATAGATGTATGCACAGTCACCAGCAGTAGGTATGAATCTGGTAATGCAGTGATGAGGCTAAAATAATCGCAGCCTGTCGATGACGTCACATATAAACTATTGAATTATGAGGTGTTTTTTTGTTATGTAGGTGCCCTGTATCACATATTTTAATAATTGCACAAGAAGGTTGGGTATTTCTACTGATGTTTTATTCACAAACGGAAATTATTTGGAACTATGTTTTGGGCATAAAAATATTATGTTAATGTGGTGATTCGGCAGGTCAGATTTGAACTAGTCATAGCAAAACAAGGGGTGGCCACGTGTTTATCGTGTTTGCATAATGATTCCCTGCCAACATGAATTCATAATAGAATAAAGAAATGACACTGAACCACTAGTATGTGGCATTTGCATATTTTTTCTACACATCCTGAATATTGTAGGGAGTACTAGTAGGCAAGGCATTTGTTAATAGAACAATGGAAAGGCTATCTGTGTGTCATAACCACCAGGTGACTGTGCCTACATTATTTATATGCGCATGCACTCAGTGTTTTTACTTCTGGCATACCAAACATACAGGATTTTATCACTAGCTATAAGATCTTCTCATTTCGCAACGTGCAGGGGTGGTACAGGGCTCTTGACCCTAAACTACAAGCTTCAATTGGACAGAGAGCTGGACCCAGCTTCTGGGACAAAGTGGGCATCAACAGAGCATATGGCTGTGGTATGTAATAAACCAGTTGCCATTATTCTAACTGACATAGTTATGTAATACTCTCATCATTATATAATTTTTTCTGCTAGTTTGGTACTTTCTTTGCTGAATTTACGTATTTTTGACCAATTACACGACTGTTAGACATGTACCCAACATAATTGTAATCAGTTGCAATTAAATTTACATTAATTACATTTTCTACTCTTATATATACTATCCATTTCCTGTAGACTGCGCTATACAATGTGAGCACGACGGCGAACCTAACCCCTATAACTGCTTGTCTTGTGTCTGCCCAGACGGATTTGGGGGTCAACACTGTGAGACGGCGGGCCCCAGGAACCCAGGTGCTGTATATGTATGGTGGTGTACAGTTTTTAAACTCAAGCAACATGATTCTATGGCATTAAGTGTATAATTACTACTCATCTTATTCCAAATGGAAAACGCACACTATGTGATATAATGATGATGAATTTAAAAAAAAACCAGCACATTATATCATCGTCTGTTTTCACGTCTTGATCACTCACGCTGCCTTTTCAAGTCTATCAACTATAGACTGCGATATGGGGGTGACAATATGTAAGATATGCAAAAACTACCATGTTGAAAAGGCCCTGGCATTAAGTATGACTATTATATAAAGTAATCTGTTTGAGGCTGTGTTATCAATGAGATCAGCTCTATAATCCCCCGTCTCATTAGTCCCCCGTCTCATTGGTCCCCCATCTTATTGGTCCCCCGTCTCATTGGTCCCCATCATATTGATCTTATGGGAATACTGTTAGATATACGGTTAGGAGTTAAGGGGTGGATCTACATGTACGTGCTGAGGAGTGCTATGCATTAAAGGACTGAACACCACCCTCGCCCCATCGAAATATTTGAAATTCTGAGTGCTCACAGGTTATTGGAGGGGTGGGGCTGTCATCACCTTCCCGGGTATACCATGTACTGCAGTTAGAATAATATTTCAAACAATATCGGAAGAAGTATTAGAAGTGTTGTAATTACAAGGAGTAATAGGAGATCGTATTGAAGGATGAGTATTGGAATAAGGCAGAATAGAGAGTGAAATCAAAGTAAATCAGAAGCATGTTCATGGACTAGAGATCTGTTAATTCTTTGCTCGAACTTTTGACAAAGTTCACGAGAAAATAATACACATGTATTGTGTTGTGGGGGCCCCCACCCTCTTCCCCCTTGATCTGCCTATGCCCATCTGATTGAGATTGCTACACGTGCCTCCGTGGTCAATGACCTAGTGTAAATGTAAATCCCTAGAATACAATGACAGCGAATTGCAAGTGTAACCATTTACATAGAAAGTATGCAGGCTTTTATAGTTTTTATGCTGGCTCTTTGATGTGGGTGCTGTTGCTAGTGCAAGCTTGTTTGTACTATTTACGTAGGTATATATTTGAATTTTGATAATTTGAGGCCAATATGAAACAACAGCAGGGAGATGTGACTTTGAAACCTGTACGGCTACCCTATATGATTATAAAAATTCAGCAGCAGCAGCAGCAGCAGCAGCAGCAGCAGCAGCAGCAGCAACAACAACAATATCAACTATAACTATACCAATTGAATGGGGGACCAATGAGAAGGGGGACCAATGAGACGGGGGACCAATGAGATCGGGGACCAATGAGACGGGGGGCCAATGAGATGTACCCTTATCAATGACCAAGAGTGTCAGTGTGTACCATTTGTATTGTAATTTAAATCAATTGATCTATCATAGCTGTCACACAGCGTTATATCATGTGTGACACTTGATGGATTTTATAGCACGACCATTACTAATTCTCTAATCTCACAAGTCGTTCTCGACATGATAATTCTCGTATCACACTCATACAAAGGTAGCTGGGGTCAACAAACAGAAATAGCCCCAGCATTCCCTTAACCTTAAATTTGTAGGCTGTTCCCATCAGGCAGGTGAAATCACATTGGCAGAAGGTGAAAGTGTCTGTCTCAACATGCAATTGTCTGACTTCTCAGACCGCGAGAACCTGCAGTGCAACTGGATTGTTAGGGTTTGTTTTTGTCACACCTATGTAATTGTTTGAGATGTTGTCAACATACGGTATATACTGCTACAGGTAATACAATATATCGCAGATCTTTTTCAGACTTCTGAAAATTTGATACTACATTACGAATTTGAAGAACCATTTCAAATTCACCAAAGTTACTTGTTAGGATCTGGCGTTTGCCATCACTGGGTGCAGATCAAGAGTGCGGCAGATGGTGACTGGACAAAGGCCACTCAGAGGTTTGCTGTTTAACTTGCTTTTGCAATATTTGTTGATATTTTTATTGTCTTCGTCTGCTGCTGCACTGCTTGTCCTACTGATGATTTAGGCGTGTAATAAATGCTGCTATGAATTATGTTGTATGCTTATAGTATGATATGAAAGCTCTATATATATCAACAATTAAGTAGGTCCGCCCATGACACTAAGGATAGCTTCTGGTCTTGGACTGTCTACAAAATAACAGCTACAAATTGGCAAGAAAGAATGTCTACAACAGAGCCTGAAGTCATAAGAAGCTTCAAATATTGTTTACAATGTACAGTATGTAATTCTCAGGTTCTGTGGTGCGGAGCGTCCAACTGTGACTGAGCCTGTGCCGCCATCCAACATGATGGTGGTGTACTATGACGGTAGGAATGAGTGGCCGTACCTGAATGGTACCGTACCAGCGGACGATGCCACACTATGCTTTACAGCAGTCGCAGTCTGGTTAGTACCAAGGGAGCTTTGCCAGCTTATGTTTTCTTAATTGAATTCAGAATTTAGATTATTTTAGTGTAATATTTCTCATTCTATCTTAGTGGGACGGTTGCTTAGTATGCATTAAATGTATATGGCGAAAATTTCAAAACACGGGGAGGCCAGGGGGACCATGCCCCCACGCCCACCCTAAGGAAATAAACAAAAATATAGAGAAAAGAAAAAAAACGAAATTGGAGTAAAACCTTGTTTGCTTCTACTATGGGCTGGCCTGAGACCCCATGCCTAATTTGCCCCCTACCCCCCCCACCACCACCACCACCCCACACAATGAAATTTGTATTCCTACTACCCTGTGCGTTGTTACCATACCTCCAATGTATATGGCTGAAATGTCAATGCCGTGTCTACGATATTCGTAGTTGCCAGGCTTTTACATTTACATATTTCACCTTTGCAGATGATGCGAACTGACATTTGTTCCATGCACAACATCAACATATGGCTGGAAACTCAGAGGGGAATGTTTATTCTTCATTGAAAACTTTCATCTTGACATGTTGATAACTTGCTGCATCAATAAATAATACATTGCACTAAAACGGTGTTTCGTTCTTATTATATAACTTTGCGGCTGCTATGTATTTGCATAGTCAAATCAAAATGAACACAGTACCATTCAAAGGCAACTACATATTTGATATTACGCTCTCCTTTCAGCTTGTATGTACCCATCAAGTTCTTAGTGTTAGAAATTTATAACAATTAAACCCAACTTTCATTCCGTAACTAATATAAAATCAATTTTAAAAACACAATAAGCAGCCCATTCCACTCCCGCACCCGCGACCCACACACACGCCCAAATATGGAATTCGGGGGACGACATGTGAGCTGCGAGTGGCAGTCTATACAATAGTAGTAACGTGTATGGTATAGAATTTGTAAATCATAGTAATATACAAACCACAAACAACATCGCACGATGCTTGGGCCCATGGTTTGAAAGACTCATGAAAGCAAAAGATTCATATTATATTATGATAAAGACTTCCGGTCGACGTTAATATCACCTTGCATTCAAATGTGACTCCCCCCAACACCCACATGAAAGTCCATGCACTGAAACATACACCACACACACACACGCACACACCCTCCAATCTGACCGCATCCCCTCATTGCAACATAAAATAAACAAAGTAAATATGATTGAATATGTTGATATGAACAACGTTTAAACACTATATACATTAACCTTGTCATTTTTTCTAGGTTTATATGAAATAATTAAATCATACAACATTCCATTTTAAATTCGGAATGTGTCGTTGGACTGTGAATTTACCACCATGAGCCCTAACACATGTGTATACATTTACTGTTCGTTTTCGTTTGCCAAATTTCGCACTGGCGAACTGGTAAATTCGCCAGGAAATTTTGAACATGTTCAAAAATTTTGAACGAACTTTCAGTTTGGTTAAAGTTTGCTTCAAATAGTTATGCTGCGTCTACAGATCGCAGAACATTCCCACATATAATAAGTAACACTTCGTTTGCCTCAGCAACTTGTCGTACCATGCATGTTTACTACGTTCAATGCCGCCACAATACGCCCAAGTTGACGACGTGACATAATACGTGCAGCTGCGTTGCACGGGTTCGCTCATGATCGCCCAAGTGTAAAGCGGGTTTAAAGGGTAGAACCAACCAAGACTTTATAATGAATGATCATTATTTCGTTTCCCCTTCATTGTTTACCACATAATTACGATGAATATGCCCATGGGATTATGTATTCACCCCCCCCCCCGCCCCATCTTATTCTTATGATAAGGCAACTGATATAACTGACCAACTGACCAATGATTACCTGGTAATTTCCCTGATGAACATATTGTTCTCCAGCAGGCAGGGTCCTATATTCCGTAACAGCTTTCCAACAGTGTGTTCATTGATGTAGGCCTTGTCTATGTGATATACATACGTCAAAACAGCACAAATCATCGACAATGTCACTGGAATGCTAGCCATTAGCAACCATCTAATATTCAACTGCTTTTCTTTCGCTGGGTGTATCTTCTTCTTAAGGTCCTCCCTGTCCCCTGGACTTCGAATATGGTCAATGATGCAACCACCCATTTCTTCTGGAAGCATCCTCTTTGAGTATTTGAGGTGGAGCTCTTCTAAGTCTTTGATGAGTTCATCCATTTTGGCTTTATTTGATGATGCAAAAATGGCACTTGCTCTTGATGCAAGTGTACTTATTACAGTATTGTCTGTGACTGATCATTAAACCTCTGAATTAACAATATATCTAGCATACTCATGGATCCACATGCACAATGCTCATACTCTGTATGTATGTTTCACTACCTTTTATCACCACAGCACAGTAAAGATTATTTAAATGCAAATTATCACATGAAAGCGCCTATTGAAACTGGATCATTATATCCTGCATAGTATTCATGTATATGTGTATATTTGAACACGTAAGTACTGATATCCTTGTAAACCCCATGTTATTCAACATTCAATTATATGCCATGCGGTTATAGTCAGCTCAAATATATAGTATCCTGTCAATCGGGGCTGTGAGCTCCATGTTTGCACCAGTTTATTGATCCACGTGACATGTGCTGTGTGAGGATCTTCCCCATAATGTAATCCTTGATCCACCTGGATCTACGATCCAATGATTAACGTCTTGTACTACTAGCATATAGGTGTGTACCTTGTAATTTGCAGAGTTCTTGTGTAACATGTTAATATGATGTTCATGTAGAAGAAACGTGCGTTTGGCGTGTGCATAAATTTTCAATGTGTCACGTTTACAACAAGTAAAAATGGCTACAAAAAGCTGCCGTGTCGCCGTGTCTTCATGTCTTTTTTATTATATCATGATCTACGACTCTCTACACTCGTAGAAGAGCCTGAGTAGCAATAGCCATGATTTGACTAGACATTACTTATTCATAATTCAACATGTTAACATGCACATTACAACAACTTCAAAACACTATATTAAGTATAAAATAGATAAGTTTTCAAACTTCACTCTCTCTCACACACACACGTCTTTTTAGCAAGCATATTTCTACTAATGATAGACATAACTGAAGACAGGTTTTGCAACCCTAAGCTTCCATTTGACTATATCAAGTGGCACTGGCGGGACTCGAACTCACGACCACCAGAAAAATGGATAAGCAAAACATGAAAAATATATGATACTGATCACGGGTAAACAAAAATATGGGGGAAAACTTATATTACTCACAATAGTATACAAATATATCTCTTAAATTGTGCAAAAGTGTGAAAAATTCCAAAACAGGTAGCACTAAATGTGTTGCAGCTAAAGAGCCCCATGCCAATATTCTAAATAAAATTATTGTACTTCAGAAAAATATATTAAGAATGATTTGTGAAATAAGGAGAGACCGTACCTCTCCATATCTAAGACACATAAGATATTAAGGTAGAATGTGCCCAAAACAACAAAAAAGCAATAATTATTTTTTTCACATGATGATGATCCAGCATATGATTACATTAACTGAAAAAAAATCAAAAGATTTTACCACTTCGTTAAAGTTTACCACCATGTTGAAAATCTACTACAATTTATATTCAAGACAATGGAAAATCATATAAATTTCTCTTCTAATTAAGCTTTTGGAAAATGTGAAGTGTTCCATGGCACAATTCTTTATTATAAATGTTCACATGCATCATCTGAAATGTTTGAATTTTTTTTTCACGATTCTACCGCTTCGTTACATTTTTATGACATATTTTATATTTCGAGTTTTAGGTGAAACTCGCGGGTGAAGCACTGATGGAAAAAAAAATATTTTCATTTATCTGTGGGATCTAATGTATATACAAATAAAGGTTATCTTTTTAATTCAATCATTTCTTGATGTTCCCCAGGAAAATGCACCCAGAAGTAATTGTACTAGTTAATTAATTTACATACATTCAATCGTTTCATGATGCACCTCATAAAAATGCACTTAAGATTCATATGAACCGTTTCCTTCATTTGTACAAATTTGAGCGCACTAGCTCAAATGATGTGACCTGTAGAGGGGTAACTAACCGGACGGACGCAATTAATGGGGTATAAGCCAGTGTAAACACTGGAAAAGGCCCTTTTTGTTTGTTTTGAATCATATGGATCAAAATGATGGGCCCACAAACACTCTGGACTTGCCAATCTGATAGTTGAGGGAAATTGACGGGTTCATTTTTATTAGCACCAGTTTCAATGTAATGTATTATGCTTTTCTATCCATCAACAAGTTTAAATAGTATAACTTAATAATTATTGATGATCTGTATAAAGACATATTATTTTTATGACAGTCACATACTTTCTGGACATAAAAATGCATATTCATTGACATCAATACCACTGTGGGGTCCTTAACCTATCACTGTGAGAATCGGATCATGCCTTTTATGCCACACTGTGGTAATCGTATATTTCATTATGCAACATGACAACTTCAACCTTATATATCATAGCACCCAATCTATTAGCATGCATGAAAATTTGTAAATCAAGAGAGGAGAGGCGCTACTTTTTCATGGGTATGTTGTAGAAAACTCTTATTATGTGTTTATTGACTTACAGAGCTATATATACTCATCTTTTTCAAAATTATTCAGTCATGCAGAGGTTATCATCCTTCAAACATAACAAAACCAAACGTAAATTGACAGTATGCACATTGACAGTATGATCTATGTACATTATTGTATCACCTGGTTTGCATAAGAAGCTCATTAAATGTAGATAGAGGCATGTTATAAAGGTATTTACAAAATTAATCACAATGCTTTCTCTTTGTTATTCCTGCTGTGGGAATCGTACCCACTGTGATATCGATAGTAGCTGATTGGTATGCAGGGTGTGTCTAATATATTGGCTTCCTTTATCATGCTACATTAATGCAGCAAACAGCAAACCTTACAGCAAAAGTCTATTTGGTGCAGTTTGCTGTTTGCTGTTTGCTGCTATGTAGTGCTGGGATGAATATGTTTTTTTCCTCCTGGCTCAAGTACATTGAATATCAGTAAGATGTTATGAATGGGCTTCTAGAAAGCACAATTTAGTTGGTAGAGTTCCCAGAATCGAATCACTTTGGTGTTGCTTCATACCTCATAGTTGTGTAAAGTTTGAACGACATCCATTCATTGGTGAACGCTCTAGCTTGTCCAGAGACATATACACATTACATACTGACAAACGAAGTGATCACAAGGCTTTTCTTTCAGCTGCTGAAGCGACGCAAATACAAGAGTAATTGAATTACTTTAATCATATTAAAATACATCGTGGACTAGTATTGGTTCAGAACACATGGGATTAGTCACAGTTCAGCTACTGTCGGCGCATTTTGCTTTATATTATGTAATGGGATGTACTGAGCGAATTCAGATTTAAGTATTTACAATTTTGGCAGCTAGAGTAAATTTTGCTCATATATTGCGCTAATAAACATGGCTCTTGTGAACTTGAATAAAGCAGGAACAAAGGTGAATAGTAGCGTTAAATAATGCTGGTATGGTCGTTAATATCACTTTCATTTTGCTGGTATCTTACAGGTACAATAATATATTAGTATAGGACTGAATTTATATAATTCTACATAGATGTACTGTCGTTATTTTATTGACCCTGCATAGTTTGCATTCGCATATAAATACACGTATCATAATTATAATAATTCTGTACATACATGTACATGGATATCTGACTAAAGTGTAGTATTGCACAATGGAACAGACTCGCGCTTAAAGACCCGCTCATGCGTGCAATTGGAGCTAGCTATGTAGTTTCTTTGAAATATCAACCTTATTACCATATAGATTTTATTACAATGTGCAAATGACATAGTCTTTCAATGAGACCCCATCTTAGGCCTACCGCATAAGTAGCTTACATGAAATCCGGTGTAAGTACGGCCTCGACTGTTGACTACAGGCCGTTTCAAATGTATATGGATACATTATGTATTGCATGTATACGCATGATGATACAAATATTGACAAATATTGAAACATTCTATAGAATCGACGGAAACACACGAGGTCCATACGATTTCTGCCTGGGATCATTGAGACTATCATATGAATATTTTAATACATGTAAAACCTTTAAGCTTTGACTTATAACCATACATATAAATACATAAAATATGGTTCTTAAGAGATGGTATGAAATTGTTATATACGTGAAGCCAGCATCTGTTCAGTTGATGTGTGTAATGCACATACATTTAACCGTCAATCATGTTCTAATTTCAGTGTTGGGTGAACCAAAAATCTAAAAGCATCAGCCAAGGCCAGGCGGACCTTATAGCAAACGCCATCATGCTGACACTTATCAACATGAGTGGAGAGGGATACTACAAGATTGCAAAAAGCATAAGCGGCCAGGTGGGGGCGATCATGGGAGGCAGCTGGAACTGTTATCTAGGGGACAAATATAAATGGAGCTTTTTTGCTGCAGGGGTCGCATGGATTGAATGTGATACTGATATGGCGAGATTTTTCTTAATCAAAAAGTGAAAATAAAGTCTCCATGGCAAAGTCATCAACATGTGTTGTGGAAAGATACTTGCAGAAGTGACACATGCGTACTAAATAGTTTTGTGAAATTTGTTTTGGGGATTTAATTTTTGAATAAAGGATTTCCAAACTATTTCTAAACATTGTTTGACATACCGCCCATTAGTCAATAAAATAGCTAGATCTCTACTTTTAAGCACGTGTACTTTCTTTTCATGCATTATCCAACATAGAGAGTTATGCATGAACAGGACATATCACAGCAGAACCGAGACGACAAACAAATCACATCAGAACATTTTATCCTCCCTAGTGATTATAAGAAATCTGACCTAGATAACTTCCGTTACTTGTTGCACCTATAACAAACTTAATAGGCGTGGACACGTTTTGTTGTTTAAAAAAAAAGTTATCACCAATTTCTAGGATGTCATTTCAGAACATAACGATTCCAGTGCGCAAGGACAATATTTTGATGGCAAAGTTGGGCTAAAATATGTACTTTGCAAGCGTTCATGAATCCGGCACACCTGTTACTACCGGGATTGGGTCACAACCCATAGCCCCGTTCGGCAGCTACGTTCAGCACGTACAACGTGCGAAAAATTCGTGCCGATGGCCCCAAAGCATTTCACATGTACATGGGGTTAAACCCACAGTGAAATTCTGTCTTACGGCAGCGCACGGCCTGGGGTAGCAATTAACACGATTGAGCCGTACTGCGCCGTACGGAGTCGTATGCTGTCGTGTTGATCACTTAAATAACTTCTATTGGGCAAAACCCATACTGACTGACACCTTCAGAGTCTTGCGTCAAAATCATCTTACCACAGCTGCAATTAAGATGGAAAGGCAATGAAGCGAGTCACAAAGCTCAATGAAAATTAGATTTAAAATGGTGACATCTGGTGCAATCTAATGATAAAAACTAAGCATGATGTATTATTAAAAAAAATATATTTAGATAAAATCTGTTTACTACACATCAAAATACCAGGACTGCAATGTTTGTTGTATTATAACATCTTCTACACATCGCATCTTCTAATGAATAACAAATCTTACATAAAATTTTCTTGATATGTCATAATCATAAAGGTTATAAAACAATTTAACATATTGAAAGCTTAATAAAAGAATCTCCAACAACGAAAACTTTTCCAAACAAAAGAAAGCAATTATCATATAATTATGAAATAATACCATATTCAGGAACATCGTGCCTCAATAAATACTTTAGTTTTATCGTAATTATATATATAATAAAACAAGTGACAAGATGATACAACTTCAAAACAATATGTCTACTTAACATTTAGACTAAAAGAATCAAGAAATTACATAATATAATATCATAGAGTGCTCTTTATCACAACTAGCAGGCCCGCGTCCTACGGACGCAACAGCCACCAACCTAGATCAGAAGTGTTCAAAGAACACGGCGCCACTAGAACAACGTTGACTTATGGGCAATTAAGATGTATACTGAAACGATGTGTACTTTACTGTTAATCAAGTTCAACTGTTAAAAGTTGAATAAAATGTTATGGAAATTTTGATTAAAAGTACACAATAATTGAATTAGCTACAAATGATATCACAGTGATATCAGAGTGTGAATATACTGTGTATGGGTTGCGGTATTCCGAGTTACGGTAGTCACATAATGTACATATAGCGGACAACTTTTGCACGTTTATACAACGTTAAGTCCTTAAATACGTTGATTTTTTTTTTGTTGGGGAGACAGTATTTTTCACGTTTAATCAGCATGCTGTATTATTTCATTGAAGATTCACTCGATCATTGTATAAAATGGATTGAACATTAATTTTGCTGATGATTACCGTAACTCTCGGGCCTGATTACCGTAACTCTGCATTGTAAAAACCCTGATTATGATACCTCAGTTTCTTTTCTGTTGAATCTTGTCAGTATCAAGGGTGTTATATCCAGAATTTTTTATTGCAGACAACAACTGAAAGAAATTATATCTGCTATTATTGTAAAACTTAAGAAATGAAAATAGAAAATATCGTTCATCACATGATAAAGGATCATCATCATGCCTCGTGTGTCAGCAAAAGAATATTTTGTCATGTCAATTGGTAATTTGTATACCAGTCACTGCATTTTAATGTTGATTTGAAACTTACAAATCATTATTGATGCCGTTTTGGATATCTACAGGTTGACAATTCATAGTCAGATAGATTTGGAGTTACGGTAGTCATTTGTGGGAGTTACGGTAGTCATTTGTGGGAGTTACGGCAGTCAATTAGATGGCGGATTTTAACCGAAATATGCCATAATACATTTGTTATACATTAAAAGTACATGCTCTCTAGAATCAATATGCTAAAATCTACAACGGCACTACGAGATATCATGACACTAGTACACAGTACTACACACAATAATCATAATAGTCGAGTTTCTAACTTGAATGGGTACTGTTGACGTCACCGTTTTTGCAGAGTTTGAACGAATAAATGCTGGCCCTTAGTATTAACAAAACGACACCAAATAAGTGACTAGCTGGATTGTATTACATACAATTAACAAACAATTGAACAAAATACTCTGACAATTGCCTATCTAGCATTTGTTTCATGCAAAGATTTACGTTTTGTTTTAAACATTTTCTTGCCATCTATTTGCTTAATATGAATTGGGAGTTTATTCCACAATTTGATCCCATTATATGAAAATAAGCTTGAGCCATGAGTTTTGATATGTGGTACAATCCTACGCCTAGATTATGACCAACATGTAAAGCCTTACATACACCAGGCTGTCAGGTGCAATACCATGAATTACTTTGAACATATCATGTTCTTCATCATGTTTATCGTGGTAGTAGTCGACATTTTGTCATACGATTGGTCCTTAGGAGACTACATACACACATCAGGCCATTACTGAATACATACTGATGTAAGGTATTGAAACAACAGAGACAATATCAAATGAATATAGATCATGCAGAGGTTAATCTACAGAGATGTCAGCACTATCACTAAGTACGTATACGCGTATACGTGACACGTGACGTGACACGTTCAGAGAAAAACGTTAAACGTGCACAACGTCCCATATTCCATTGACGTAAAGAGTTCACCTGAAATGTCAACAAAACATGTTATTAGTCGAAAAATGAATCTTTAGACTTTACTGTTTATTTTACAAATTCTGATCATTCTGCAAAATGGAAGGGAATAGCGCTATCGTGGAAGAAGACCAACACGTGCCAGACATTGATAAACTGTCACTGGATGTGGACGGAATGGCGCACGAACAGACGACAGCCCGCAACAACAGAATGCTGGGAGACGACATGCCCACCATTGAGGCTCTGCGAGCACGTGCGGCGCAGTCGGTGCTGTCAACCAACGTCTCCGACACCAGCCTGAATGAGGAGGATGACGATGATGATGGTCATCAATACGCAGGCATGCAAAACCAGTACTTACACCGCGTGGAAAGTGAGTTCCAGACCATCCAGCAGGAGAGCGTCCGTGACTACGTCGCCAGAGTGGATAACTTCATTGCGTACAACATCCCCATCCGGCAGCAAGCAGCGAGCAAAGATCGCAAAGACGAAGCTGAGAAGTTTGCGAATGTGGTCAAAGTAGCGAGCTCGGTGAGGAGGTGGAAGAAGGTACGTGATGATACGGTGTCCTTCAACAGGGCAGAAGAGGAGAAAATGGGTGCTGCTACAGCAGAAGAAGAACTTCAAGAAGAAAAAGGCGATGTGAGTGAGTCTCTTTCGTCGTCGTCACAACAATCGTCACAACAAGACTCCGAAAAAGATGACAAATTTGAAGAAGACGAGTTTCCCAAGCTGACACCAGCACCATCTAAGCCCAGTGAAATTGACGAGGAGACAAAAGCGAAAGTGCATTCCATCTACGAGAACTTGAAAAGCGGCTACGTGGTCCCAGCGTGCGGCAGTGCCTCCATGAATGTGGACGCTCTGCCTGAGTCCATCCCCATTGAGCAGAAGACGAGCTCTTTCGGCAAGGACCCAAACAGCCTGAGTGGTGGCCTGTTCCACATTACACCTTTGTTCCATGGTTGGAGTACCACAGCACTGAAGAAGGTATATTTGCTATTGCTTTCATATTTTTGTAAATTTGTTTAACACCCACCCTCCCCAATCAAATCACATTGTTTATTTTCATTGTAATGTCTACATACGCTATTTGTGATTTTCTTCTCTTGTGATACTTACCTATGAATACTTTATTTTGGATGCAGGCCTTGCCCGAGAAGGCTCAGTGTCAGATGGAGGCATGGCTGGCGGACCGCGAGACTACCATGAGCGACCTTGCCTACTTCGCCCACCAGCTGGCCAGTGAAGAGAAGACACAGGCTGAAGAGCAGCAAAGGCAAGCGGAGGAGGAAGAACGAGAAAGGAGACGTAGCAATGACCAAAGCATTAGTGCAACTCCTTCACAGTCAGAAAAGCCTCGGCACGTAGTTGAGTGTCTGCTCTCGGAGCCTGACGTCAGAGAGGCACATAAAGATAAGGGCCACCGCAAGCAGTATGAACTTGACCCAAAATTTACTGGCGCGGTGTCTGAGGGATTGCTTCCATTTGACGACTTAGACGAAAAGTTGCCGACATTTCTTGAAAAGAGTCGCTCACTAGCGGAGATCGAGGCATCACTTGAAGAGACTCCAGCCGGGTCCGTTGTTTCACGGCTTAACTCATCAGCATCAGGCCCAAAAGGACTATCAAAGACCAGTCTGCCTCCAGGCTCAAGGCAGGAGTCACTAAAGCTCGGGGTGCATAAAGAACCTGCACACACACCTTCGGAAAAGGACAGGCGTTCCGTGCTGCTGAAAACAAGTGGACCACTTGCCGATAGACCAGCACCCATGTCGGAGAGGAGGCATCCCAAACCTCCAGAGGGACGCCGTGTGGCAGCCCATAGACGGCCACCGCATGCAGAGAGACGGCAGTCCACCACCGTCCCCGCCACCACCACACGGTTACGAGTGAGAGACAGCAGACCAGTGTCGGCTCGCCGTCCATCCCTGATTGAGAGACTCCCAGTAATGGACATAGAGAAGAGACCGCTGTCTCCAAGACGCCGGCCCGTCTCTCCCAAGAAGTCTGTCAGCGACGACGACCTTGGTCGGGGCTGGTCCAGTGAGTCTGATGTGATGCACAGGTAAGTTGGATGCTAGAGCTTTTGGTAAACTGTTCTACCATATTCAATACAATTACCGTCAAGCCCGAGTGAAACATTCATTTTCTGAAATTACTGCATATCAAATTTGTATTCATTTCTTTTCCTACTGTTAACTATTGTCAAAAACAATTTAAACAGATTTAAATAAATAAATAATTTAGGATAGTTTTTATCTAATAACATTTTCGAGTAACACTCCTTTTCCAATCAAGCAAAATAAATATAATGATATAGAGAATAAAGAGACCTAAAAAATTTAGCTAATATCGCCTGACATTGTACTCTTTACGTGCTGCTCACAGGGAGTTCGAGAAGGTGACCGGCCTCAAGTGGGATGACGGGGGCGGGGGGCGGCTGAAGTACAACCCCCTGTGGCGGCGGCGGGCGGCGAAGGTCACAGAGCACCGCCATCTCATGTGGCGCATGCGCAGCAACCGCTGGTACAGGCCAGACGGCGACGCGGCGGCGGCACAGGTACGTCAGGGCACCACAGGCAGCGGCCATGTTGAAATGAAAACGAGGTAGGCTGTTACCAAGTGAAATCTTTTTTTAAAAAAGCAAGTATACTACAACCTCTCTATTAGGACTATTTTTAGGACCACTGCTTAATATTTGGTTAGTAAGGTTCATTGCATGTTGTAAATGTATCATATTTTTTGTTTTTATTTCTTTTCAAATATATGCTTAATTTTTCCAAACAATATACTAGAACGATACGATATCCGTCTTAACTGCTGTACAAAATAAGTAGGTGCCAAAGATTTAAAATTTACAAGTTTATTTACTTTTGCTAAGCGCTTTCGAACATTAAGTTCACACTAACTTCATGTTCGAAAGCGCTTAGCAAAAATAGCAAAAAAAATAAACTTGTAAATTTTGAATTTTAAATCTTTGGCACCTACTTATTTTGTACAGCATTTAAGACGGCACAACACACATACTAAGAATAATGAGAGGACCTGCTGCAGTTCAAATAATGAATTTGGATAAAATATCCAAAATAATTGTTTTCCAACGTTTCAACCTCTGTCCTCTTCAGAATATAACTGTGAATTAAAAATTACATTCTGAAAAGGACAGAGGTTGAAAACTTTTTTGGATATTTTCATTATTTTAGTATATCGTTGGGAAAAGTTACGCGTGTATTTGAAAAGAAATAAAAACAAATAATGTGACAATAAAATGACCTATAAACAAAAAATGTCGTTAGGACCAGTGTCAGTTGGTCTCAATAGAAGTTCATTTTGGCAGCTTTATGTAGGTTTGGGACCATGCAAAGGGGTCTTATTCGAGAGGTGGTCTTAATTGGAGGTAGTTGAGAAAGACAAAAGCATAGTTTGACAAAACTTGTGTTGATCAAATTCTGTTGGTATTTACACATTTTATAAGCTTGCACTGGTCATATACTGACCAATGCCCAAAAACTGATTCCATTTATATTCGCTATTCTATTAGTTGCTTCAGATTTAACAGCAAACCGATACCACGATTATTTGACACCAAAATAAATTTGTTTTTTTAGCTATTAGTCTGTTGAAATTATAATCTAATCATGTATAAGAGATAAATTTAAAATGGCAATAAAACTGACTAAATAGACTTTAATAAAATGCAGGGTTGATTATGTTGTAGAAGAAAAGTATTCGACTCGAAAAAGAAAATTGGATTTGATACATAATGGACTCCGCATTACTTGGAGTTGAAACTTTGGAGATACGCCTGTGTTTTACGATAACTAACGTCAGTTTTACAAGACAACGTCATATGTAAAAACAGCAACAGCAAATAAAGAAAAATAAAGAAAAAAAATAAAAAAAAAAAAATAAAAATAAAAAAGAATAAGAAATAAAAGTCTGTGTGGACATTTTGGAGGCCAAAAACGTCGGACATCACGGAAAAATATCATTTTATATATTCTTAACAGATTCGGCATTTATTTTGGTCCATTTAGGCAAGAGAGAGAGAGAGGGAGGTAGAGAGAGAGAGAGAGAGTGTGTGTGTGTGTGTGTGTGTGTGTGTGTGTGTGTGTGTGTGTGTGTGTGTGTGTGTGTGTGTGTGTGTGTGTGTGTGTGTGTGTGTGTGTGTGTGTGTGTGTGTTTGTGTGTGCCTGCATGCACGCGTGTGTGTATGTGTGTGTGTGGGGGGGTGTACCCGGGTGAGGGTATGGATTATTGAAATCATTATGGCATAATTTTCAGCAATCGCGCCCCTCCCTACCAACCCCCCCCCCCCCCTGGTCGCCAGCATGAAGTTTTTTGAAAATTTCACCCCGCTCCACCCCGCCTTCAGTCACTTTCCATTTTCTCGACCGCGCCTAAATATTCACAACAGCATCGCAAACCCCATCCCCACCCCAAAATCAAGCTGGTTCCATGCTAGATATTAGCCCCTGTATGCATTCTATTGTTGTGATTGAAATGTCTAAACACACTGTTATACAAATCATGCAAAAATGATAGTTTTGACAAAACTTGTCTTGATCAAATTCTGTTGGTATTTACATACTTTGTAAGCTTGCACTGGTCAATTAATGACCAATGCCCAAAAACTGATTACATTTGTATTCTTATTTATTTTAGATGATAAAGGTTTTAGAGCAAACCGATACCAAGATTATTTGACACCAAATTAACTTTCTTTTTTAGCTATTATTCTGTTGAAATTATAATCTAATCATGTATGTGAGATTAACTTAAAATGGCACTGTAAACTGGCTTAATAAACTTAAAATGAATGCAGGGTTGATTATGGTGTAAAAGAAAAAGTATCCCATTCGAAAAAAAATGGATTTCATACATAATGGACACATTACTTGGAGTTGAAACTTTGGAGATACGCATATAATTTACGGTAACTAACGTCGGTTTCACAATAGGACAGCGTCATATGTAAAAAGAGCAGCACGTGCCCTGAGAAGAGTCCGTATGTGGTCTTTTAATTGGCATTCATTCTCATTGTTTGCTATATAATAGCTGTATGCTGAATGAGAAAACTAAGATTGGGGCTGGTAAGCATAGCCAATTGGGAAAATATTTCTAAAAGCGAGTGAATGTATTCTTATAACATTTTGTAACCATACTTCTCATCTCTTCACGCAATGAAAGTTTAAACTGAGGGCCTATTCAACCATTCGGGCAGGTGCATTTTGGATTGTTGTAAATATTGACTTTGCGTTTTCTACTTAGTGCTGTCTTTGCAAGCATCATGATCATAATATGCTGTGTGGAGCCATCAGCTTGCTACAGCGTCGTGTGGACCTCGGCTTGAAACAGTGTCTTGGTGGAAGTAGGAGAAGACTTTGATAAAGATTAAAGCTGTGGCAAAAATAAGCCAAAAACAAATCCCTATGACTTCTACTTCATTGGGCATATCCATGTCGCGTATCGCTGAATAAGCCGAGTAGCCACTCTGGGTTTTACCTGGACATTGTTTGGGTCACAAGTTTTTTAAATGAATTTATATTGGTACTTTATGCAGACTACATCACAGCGTGATTGCCGCACCTTCAAGTCCGTGTGGACATTTTGGAGGCCAAAAACGTCGGACATCATGGAAAAATATCATTTTATATGAAACATAAATTTCTTAACAGATTCGGCATTTATTTTGGTCCATTTAGGCGAGAGAGAGAGAGGAGAGAAAGGAAGAGAGAGAGAGAGAGAGAGAGAGAGAGAGAGAGAGAGAGAGAGTGTGTGTGTGTGTGTGTGTGTGTGTGTGCGTGCGTGCGTGCGTGCGTGCGTGCGTGCGTGTGTGTGTGTGCGTGCGTGTGTGTATGTGTTTGTGTGTGTGTGGGGGGGGGGTGTATGTGTGGGTGTGTGGGTGGGTTTACCCGGGTGGGGGTATAGATTAGTGAAATCATTATGGCCTAATTTTCAGCAATAGAGAGGTCGTCTCTTTACAGATGTTCATTTTGGCAGCTTTATAGAGGTTTGGGACCATGCAAAGGGGTCTTATTAGAGAGGTGGTCTTAAGGTTATGCTCGGTGGCCGAACAAATATGTTTGTATAGAAGCAATGTGATATGGTCTGTGCATTCTGTAAGTGTCTTCCATTAAAACAGCATATTAAAGTATGTAGAGCAATATAAATATTACACAATAGGAGGCCAGTATACACTCAACTAAACATGTGATGGCAACAAATGTCAACAGAATGATTTTCGTCAGACGTAACTTGCATCGTGCACGTAAGAAGTCGCCTATTTCCCCAATGTTAAATGGGACGTCTGCCGTCAGAAATCCACGGTACGTCTGGCGAAAATCATTGATTATGCAACATCACATGACCTTGTGTTTTAGTTAGCAAGAAGGCATGGTATTTTTAAAGGTGTAATAAATATTAGACGTGGAAAATATATACATTATTTTCGTTACACTTGCAATGGAAAAGGCATCATTCATTGATACTGGACTTGACAGAACAAAAATTATTTCGACTGAGCATTATCTTTAATTGGAGGTAGTTGAGAAAGACTAAAACATAGTTTGACAAGACTTGTGTTGGTCAAATTCTATTGGTATTTACATATTTTATAAGCTTGCACTGGTCATGTACTGACCAATGCCCAAAAACTGATTTTATTTCTAATATATTTATTTTATTTTGCTTAAGATTTTACAACAAACAGATACCACGATTATTTGACATTAAAATAACTTTCTTTTTTAGCTATTAGTCTGTTGAAATTATAATCTAATCATGTATAAGAGATTAACTTAAAATGGCACTGAAAACTGGCTTAATAAATGTAAAATGAATGCAGGGTTGATTATGTTGTAAAAGAAAAATATCCCATTCGAAAAAAATGGATTTTATACATAATGGACTCTGCATTACTTGGCGTTGAAATTTTGGAGATACGCCTATGTTTTACAGTAACTAACGTTGGTTTCTCAAGACAACGTCATATGTAAAAAGAGCAGCACGTGCCCTGAGAAGAGTCCGTATGTGGTCTTTTAATTTCCATTCATTCTCATTGTTTGCTATATAATAGCTGTATGCTGAATGAGAAAACCAGGATTGGGGCTGGTAAGCGTAGCCAACTGGGAAAATATTTCTAAAAGCGAGTTAATGTATTCTTATAACATTTTGTAACCATACTTCTCATCATTAAACTGAGGGCCTATTCAACCATTCAGGCAGGTGCATTTTGGATTGTTGTAAATATTGACTTTGCGTTTTCGACTTAGTGCTGTCTCTGCAAGCATCATGATCATAATATGCTGTGTGGAGCCATCAGCTTGCTACAGCGTCGTGTGGACCTCGGCTTGAAACAGTGTCTTGGTGGAAGTAGGAGAAGGCTTTGATAAAGATGAAAGCTGTGGCAAAAATAAGCCAAAAACAAATCCCTATGACTTCCACTACATTGGGCAGATCCATGTCGCGTATCGCTGAATAAGCCTGGACATGGCTTGGGTCACAAAGTTTTTTTTTTAAATGAATTTATATTGGTACTTTCTGCAGACTACATCACAGCGTGATTGCCGCACCATCAAGTCCGTGTGGACATTTTGGAGGCCAAAAACGTCGGACATCATGGAAAAATATCATATTTCTTAACAGATTCGGCATTTATTTTGGTCCATTTAGGCGAAAGAGAGAGGAGATAGAGGGGGGAGAGAAAGAGAGAGAGTGTGTGTGTGCCTGCATGCATGCCTCTGTGTGTGTGCGTGTGTGTGTATGTGCGTGCACGTGCGTGTGTATGCGTGCATGTGTGTGTGTGTGTGTGTGCATGTGTGTGCATGTGTGTGTGTGCGTGTGTGTGTGTGTACTCAGGTGAGGGTATGGATTATTGAAATCATTATGGCATAATTTTCAGCAATCGCCCCCCCCCCCCCGCACACCCCTTGGTCGTCAGCATGAAGTTTTTTGAAAATTTCACCCCGCTCGCTGCTTGGGATGATGGTATCATTCTGGTCTCACAACCTTGGGGTCGTGAGTTCGAGTCCCGCCAGGGCCACTTGATGTAGTCAAATGGAAGCTTAGGGTTGTAAAATCTGTCTTCAGCTATATCTATCGTTGGTAGAAATATGCTTGCTAAAAATGTGTGAGATAGAGAGAGAGAGAAGTGTGAACATGTATGCATTCGATTGTTGTGATTGAAATGTCTAAATACACTTTTATACAAATCATACAAAAATAATTGTGTATGCAATGGACTGACGCTTCTAGAAGAAATGGCAACCAGTCAGCCAACCAACCAACCAAACAAACAAACAAACAAATAACCTACCAAACAAACAAACAAACAGACAACCAAATTACCAATATTCCAACCAACCAAACAAACAAACAAACAGATTGATAATCGCCATAACTCCTTGTGCATGTTGATTAGATTCGATGAGATAAGATTACATTGCAAATCCATAGTACTCGTTTCGATATCATAATGTGGCATTATACGCAGCGTTTCCAGATAAGGCTCTCTCTAGAAAAACAAACACAACTGAGACTTTTGTGAGTTGCGGATGATGTTTTAAATATACCTATGTCATAAGATTCGAATAGAGACAAAAGACGAGTTCGAATGAACAAAATTAGAATAGGCAGGAGTTTGGATTGTTTCTGGACAATGCATTGCCCCAACTCTCTCCTCTTATCTTGTCTAATCTTGCCGGTTGTCCCCGAAATAAAAGGGCTCGGTTGTCGGTCGTCTGCGGAAAACTCTTTACTGTTCTAGTGCACGTAGCTGAAGTGTGCTGCTGCTGTAGTCGGTCGTGGTTATCATCGTTTGTTGACAGCCCAGCGCAATTATATGTATATTGGGCCGCTAGATATCTGTGACATTATCTGTCCAATTAAAGAGATTGTGTAGATGTATGGTCTATATGGCCTCCCCGTGATAATGGCCATGTATCCATGCGGCTACAGCCTGATACGGTCACTTTATTACACTGATAGGGCCTTGATAAGCCGCCGCTGCAGGTAACAGTTCTTATGGTGATGGTGGACGGTCATCAACTCAGGATTGGACACACTGAATACATTAACATTAACCTATACGTACAAGTTGTACATGCAGGTCAAGCAGGCCTGGAAAATGAGGCCAAGCGGAGGATGATGACAACACCAACGGATATATGTGGAATAGTTATTTCAACGGATATAGCATCAGGATTATGGTTTATATCTGCAGTTCATGTCAGCATTCATTTTGGTGGTGTTACATTATCTAAATGGTGTACTTTTCAATTTAATAGCTTTAACTGAGTATTTCAATACACAGTCGTTACACGCAATGGGCACTGAATTTGTTTCATTTAGAAGAACTTCATCAACTCAGAAAAAAACAACTTGAAGACAGAAGTATGAAAACCCATTCATATCGCACGCATTCTAGTACAAGAGTGTCGTAGAAGCACTAAAAATCAACCAAAGCTGCAAAGACCAAAACAGGATCATCCACGCATCAAGACAATTCCAGCTGTAAGAAGCTCGTCAACAGATCAGTTCCTCGTGCAGCCACACCGGGTTCACCGCGATGGGCGACCTGCGACTAGCGCGGCCCCCGCCACCCCCGCCGGCCCCGCTCGGAGGGCGGAGTTCCCTGCCTCGGCGCATCGGGTCATCCCCCACCATCCCGGCGGCTGCCAAGTCGCTGCAGCTGCTTGTGATGCCAGACGGCAGCGGCGGCTGTGTCCCAGATGACCCCAGGGCGGGGGTCGGGTTCAAGCGTCTGTCGTCGGGTTTCGTGCCGCGCGGCGAGCCCCCACGCCACTGTCGCCCCCGTGCGCCCTCGCTGCCGAGCGCCGTCATCGCGCAGAAGTACGCACGCAAGCTGCGCATGCGCGCCATGTTCAGCAGGTGCGCTTCGCTGCCAGCAGCAGACGACATCAGGGAGACGCAGGTACGCTCACTCGTGCGACAGCAGGTGTCTAATACATCTGTCTCTTAGCGCTGACGTAGCCTACATATTTCTCTAGCGGTCTATTGGAGCGAGTCACTTGTAGGCTAGTTGTAACGTAAAACCAGCTGTCACTCACAACACACACTCCCTGGTGAATATACGGCGTAGCGCCCGGGAGAGCCTCCCCACACCAAACCAACACCATACGCGTACGCTGACCTATCCACAATGCACTCCGTTTCCGCACTGTCCTGATGTGCTCACGGAGCCGACAATCACCCCGAGAGAGTTCTCATTATTTTGACACTGACTATATGTAGATCTCTATGGAAATAGACCGCTAAAATACAGGCCTAGAGTGGTGATAGCAGATTATCGTAAATGTAAAGCTTTTGTCGTGCAATATTATTTTGACACCTGTCAAGCAAATTGTGATAAACAACAAACGAACACATTTGCCGTAAATGTACTGGATTCACAGTACGCGAAACATTACAATCCACACCACGTTAAGTTCGAACCATTGGACCAACATTTCCAATATTCTGGCATGGTATGTCAAAGATAGACAAATAATGAATTCAATGCCTTAAAATAATTGAGTAACCAACTTCTTGGTCTTTGAGCAGACTCATTCTACTCCGTCTGTGCGAACCTTTTATTATTAACAAGCTGTAACGTCTGCACATCACATCCATGGGTCACAAGGTGTGTGTGCCCGACCCCTTTGGCCTTCTATCCCCCAAATCCTTTTCCCCCTCAATCACAAGCGTTTACGTTACTAACCCCATAAAAGCCAGTGATGTTGCCCCCACTTAAAAAAAATCTGGATCTGCTAGTGACGTCAGAACTTTGCTTATAAGCACAGACCCGGCTACAAGCCTCTCATGTTTACATTACATTTATATCCATTTACTCGGAGATTGTGGGGGACTTAACAATCCTATGTGTACGGAAGCACTGATAATAGAACCATATAAATTCAGCCCGCGCAGTTCCCGGGTAACAGCTGCAGTCTGACAGTCACAAATGTTCACTCAATCCGAAAATTTACCTTGCATCTCTGGTCGTCGCATTAGTTTGTGTACTAAACATAAACATCGCATACAAATGATCATTTTTCGTGACAATTATGAGTTCGTGGGTTCGAATCCCCACATGACGACGATATTTTGGGAAGGTCTTATCAGCATTGTTATTGCCGTTGAATGATATATGTGTGTTTCTGTGTTCTGGGTTGAGATGATAACTGACCAAGTATGTATAGGCTGGGGGTTACAGAGACATGGGTTCGTCCAAGTAACCTTGTAACAGCTCGCTGCTTGGTATGATGGTATCATTCTGGTGTCACAACCTTGGGGTCGTGAGTTTGAGTCCCGCCAGGGCCACTTGATATAGTCAAATGGAAGCTTAGGGTTGTAAAACCTGCCTTCAGCTATATCTATCGTTGGTAGAAATACACTTGCTAAAAGACGCGAGAGAGAGAAGTTTGAAGATTTGCCAATCAGTAAACTACTATAGAGCGGGTTACCTGATTAAAAAGAATTGACTTTTTGTGTTATGACTTCAGTCTCAGAAGCCGATTGTCATGAAAGTCATCTCGTTTGGTGAAGAATGGAAAAGGGCTTGTTGAAATAAATACCATAATAGTATTATTGTGATTTCAATGCACGAACCACGTATTTTGCATATGATGTGGGAATTACTTTCAGAAATGTAGTAGTCAGTAGTATACGCCAACGTGCAGGTATATCATTAACCGGGGTCAAGGTTCAAGTGTAAACAGTAAAAATGTTTTGGAGCAAACTAAAACCTGCCTCGGGACGTGCTTATCAGCGTTCCTTAGCAAGGCGAGAGTGCGTCAATCAGACACAGACGACAAATACGGGGAGCGGGGCAGGGCAGGGCAAGCCCGTACTCAGCTTTTGTAAAAAAAAAATAGTCTGTGCGCCACTATTTTTGCTATTGTCCAATGACTTGTCCTTGGTTTCCCTGAAAATATCGTGTTTATCCTATATCAGAAGGTAATACTGCACCAAAGCAGTGTTCAGGTGGATCCATACCCCCAACCCCTTGAGCACCGCGATGGTAGAGACATAGATTACGTATATAGTGACGTCACTATATAATCTACCGTATGATGGGGATTGAACACGCTTATCAACCCCATTACCTGGTCCTATTCATGCCATTCTTTTATCCCACCTTGCCGTATAGCAGACGACACAACCACGTCAGGGATGCGTGGAATTATATCGCGTCGATACAGAATCATAAAGGACGCTGGAGGCCTGAAAGCGCACTCATTTTGATGCCTTTCATGTGCCTCGGCAAGATAAACATCGGGAATTGTTTAGATTTACACTTGAGACTGAACGCGCACAATGGGGGCCCTGAATAGCGTGCGCACCGGCCGCTAATGCGATCTTGTGAGATCCGGCGAGATTGGACGAGTGCACGTTACGCTCATTACGCAATGGCGGCCGGGTCGATTGGCAGGCGATATTTGGCGATTTGACTTGAAGAGAATGCGCTCGATTATGATTGATGGCTATCTGCTAATGATAGTGTGCGGTCGGCGCACGAAGTCAAAGTAGAGGTGATCATTTGGGGGTGATTATTGCTGCCATAATGTTGCCGCATGCTGCGGACGGGATTTGTGCCTCGGCAGCAGACGGATCTGCCAGCAGCAACATGGCACAGCACGAGCAGTGGAAAGTAACTTCACACATCAGGCTGGCTTTTTTCGTCTTTGTAGCGGATAACAAAGAGACTGTGATGTCCTCCTCTCTCTCCACAGCTACGGATTCTTGTTTCTCCGCAAGTGAATGATAAAGAGAACGATCACATTGTTTCTGCATTCTGCACAATGGGAATATGGCTTTTTTTCCAAATTGGATACGTAAAGGCATGCTATGTTTCCCTCGATATATTACAAACAGGATACACATGAATGTGTAACGGCAGTGCGCATATGGAAGTGAATATATGGCTTGTCTGCGTAATGGAAGAATGAAGTTAATATGTCACATTCGATCAACTTCTAACACCATTTGGCGGTTTCCTGGCCATGGATAATACAGTAACAAATCCTTATAATCTCACATCTAAAGTGTTTGAGATAGCCAATATTCGAGAGAAACAACTGAATATGATAGTACGTCGTTTGGAAGGCAAATGAAACTAAGTTCGAGGTAAAAGAAAGTTCGAGATAACAAGGTTCTACTTTTGAAACGGAGAACACACCGTGACTTCAGCATGGCTATGACCGTGGCGCCTCCCAAGCTGTGGCGTCTGCACGGCCTGAGCGCAGGGCACGTGGGCAAGAGCACGTTCATCAACACGTGGCAGTTCGAGGTCATAGACGAGGACGAGGACGGGGACGAGGGGGCCTCCAAGCTGCGGGAATTTGCTGCGGAGAGCGGAGGCAGTGAGGGGGTGCCGGACGAGGGGTGTTGGGCGCCCGAGCCGAGGAGGACAGGCGTAAGTTTACACTAGAAGGAGGTCAAAAAAATGTTTGAGGCCACTAAAGTAGTAGGGTTTGTTACGGTTACCGTGTTTTGGTACTTGTTTCCTTGAGCAGAGAGCCGTGGGCTGGATTCCTGCTTGGTGGCGGTGGCGATGTTTCCAGGTCACGACGACTTATGGAATGCACGGTTGACGGATCTGTTGATCCTAATCTGTTTTGGGATCATGTTCAAATCACAAGTTATTAAAACACTGGGTTGTGTACAGTGTACGTAGAAATTATTCGGGTTGACCGATGATGGGACCTGCTATATATGTGTGTGCGCCATCAGCATAGATAACCGGTGTGTTTCCAAGATTGCAGCCATATGTTTCGTGTATTTGTTTCAACAATTGATATCTTATTAAGCCCATCCTCATTTATTTCTGGATTATTATTCATATTCACAAGTTATTGAAATATATTTAGGTTCAGTCAAAGTCACATGGCAAAGGCGGGTCATTGACTTCGCTTGTGACATACGTATAACCCGGTGAATTTCTCCTAACTATAAAAGGAACCACTTTCCGGCAATGGAGATATTGTAACACTGGATGTATATGCATATGCACAGTGTAAAAGAGTTTCCCGTACACCGACGTTGTGTTATGGTGTTATTCTTCATTAAAAAAAAACAAAACAAAACAAACAAAAACAAAAACAGGTACACACGTTTACAAGTTCTAGATCTCCTATATATGACACGTAATTAATAATAAAAAAGATAACTGTCTCTGCACCTTGTGTGTTCACACATTGTCCATTGTGGCGGGCTGACAAGGATGAGTAATCTGTCACACGCTTTGTTAAAGCCCAAACTTGGTGAAATAGACAAAAGCAGAGCTCTCAGTCCTCTGTGATTAGCGCTGTGATTAGGCAGGAAGTCAATATGAGGTGGTCTGGACTTGATGAAAAGCTCTTTGTGAAGTCCCGCTACTCGGCGAAAGAGTATCGGGTGCACGCCTGCCGTAAACACTTGGCAGGTAATTAAGGCGGCTGGGGCGGGGGGGGGGGATATTGTGGGAGGTGTGTGTGTGTTTGTTTGTTTGATTGTTTGTTTGTTTGTGTGTGTGAGAGAGAGAGAGAGAGAGAGAGAGAGAGAGAGAGAGAGAGAGAGAGAGAGGGGGGAGGGAGCTGTAAAAAGAGGTCGCATGTGGGGGGAAAAGCCAAAGAAGGGATATGCAGTTTCAATAAAGTGTTAGATGAGGAAAAAGGCCTAAAAATTGTGACATGTGTGACAGAAGGTCATCAAAAAAGAGATGTGGGATATCTTGACCCTTTATACTGCCCCCCCCCCCCCAAAAAAAAAGCCCCCCAAAAAAAAAAAAAAAGAAGAAAAAAACAAAAAAAACTGATAGACAAAAAAACAAGCAATTAATTCTCTCAATTCTTTGCTTGCACTTATGATGCGAATCATCCGTACTATAATCTAATTGTAAATTACATGTCTACTCAACCATAAATCGTCAATAAATAGGTCCACCTGTTGGATCTGACAGTTCGGCTATCAAGGTGGTATGTGTGGAGGGGGTGGGGGGCGTATGTGATAAAAGTTACATAATTATTTCAATTCTCTCCAATTTTCCAGAGAAGAAAAAGAAGAATATGTACTTGAAAGCCTTAGTATTTGACCCACTTGAAACAAACACATGCCAGTCATTTATATACATTATCGAGTTGTTATTACTTCAGCTGTTTAGCACAGTGGGCGGCTGGTGAAAAAAAAAGCTTTTATCCAAGGTCTTCCGTATTACCTAGCATTACGCAACACTGCTTCTCGTCCCTCAAGAGCCAGAATGGAAAAATAGACGGCTCGTATTAATGAACAGCCCATTCACAGGACACAATGGCTTATCATGTGTCAACACGTGATTTATATGATTGTTCAAACAACGTTCCAATTCCAGCTTTACGAATCCATTTGTTGACTTCGTATAAATATTAACATGCCTCGAGCGTCAGACTGTTCCGAATGTTGATTGCAGACAGCTTAAAGCATGGTAGGACATTATAAACATAAGTGTGGTCACGGGATTTTATCACACGCTCTGTGACACGCCCCAGAATCCCCAATTCTGATTGGTCTAGAGCCGAAATCAACGGTCATGAATAACTACATGATATTGCCCTTTACACAAGTAAATATTTATTCATTTTATAAAGATTAGTCGACATCAATTATCGGGAATCTCAAATCCTAGCATAACATTTTTTTCACATTAAAGTGACGTCGAGTAGGCATAGGAGTGGTTTTGTCACAATTATTAAACACATATGCATTTTTTTCATAACTCTAATATTTTCTCTTGATAAATATCTTCTGTTAAGTGCCAGATCATGTACATTTGTAATTACACACACCAATTAACTCTATGTATTTTGTTTATTTTCAGCGTGATGGAGATAGGGGAGAAACGGTAATATACCTATGTTCATACGTATACGGTAAACATCAATCATTATCGATAGCAATTCTTACTGAACCATTAGATTAAAAAAAACTCACCTAATTGTTATAATAAAATAGAGTCTAAACTGTTAACGAGTGGGTTGTGATGAATTAGATATGTTATCCAATTCTACTCTCACTGTTCTGCCAAGCAAGGGATAGGAACTAGACCATTCAACACTTGCAACTATACAAAACATTTATACAATGGACATTTCTTCAAGAAATGACTAATAATACAGAGCTTGTCATTGCGGGCATATTCATAACCACGAGCAAGAAGAAATGAGCTTCATTACTAAATCAGCAGAAGCTTCTTCAACCACCTAAGCAGCCATATACGTTAATTCATGCAACTCTCTGCACGTACCATCAATAGACGACAGTTCTGTTGCTTTCAACCCATATAGTCATTTCTGTTTTATATGTAATAATGGCAACTAATTAGTATATATATACATGACACGTAGTTCCATTTTTATGTTTATCTATTTCGTGTATGTGTTTATAATGGCAGTGAAAGATCCATGACACACGTTATGTAACATAAACAACATGCCATCAGAACATATAAATCTTCATGAAAACCAATGTTTTATAGCCAAATATCATAGACTCTATAAAATGCGTCTTCGTGTAAGGTCTCCATGTAAGAATAAGAAAGAAAAAACTAAACATGGAGCACAGACAATGTCTTTAATACGGGTGGAATATCACCCACACACACGTGTTGACATTTGCACATTGATAGATTCATAAAAAGTTCTATAAAACTATATAGATGAATATAGCATTATTTCCCACACTGTTTCACAGCCTATCCCCTGACCCCATCCTCCTCTCTTGCAGGCCCTGGGATTCTTCAGGCGCAAGGCCCGAGTCGTGAGAATTCTCGTCTGTGTCATCATTGCTCTCCGAAAAACGCTCATGGAGGTTTGTGTTTTTTTGTTTTGTTTTTTGTTATTACCTATCTTTTCGTGCTGGAAATCAACATTGACGAGAGTAATCACTTAGTCTAACTCATGATTTTCATGTGTTATGCATACTGCATTATTTAGCACGGTGTGCAGATACTTTTCAATTTCAATTTTTTTTCTAGTACTTCGACTTTTTAGTGCATGGTGTTAGCATTATTGTCCAGTGTTTTGTTTTAATGTGGTATAAAGCAGCGCGGGCCTCATGATTCAATTGCTCATTTTTTCTTCTTTCTCTTCAAAAAAAATCTAAGCTTAAAATTTCAAATAAAATTTATGATAGATTTCGAATTACACCATCCTGAATATCAAGAGCTCAACATATAGCTCAACACTTGTCTTGTGTAATGAGCCGTTATCGTATACAGTGAATATAACAGGTTCCATTGGTTCCATGTTGTTGTTTTTAACATGGTAACAAATGGAGCCTGTACCGATCGAAGTACATCATAAAATATATTTAAATTTGTAGTTTAGAATTATTATTTTTCTTTAGAAAAGCAGGTAATGCATTTGAGTAATTGAATCATATTAGCATTATTGGTTTACACATAATCATAACAATATTAATCATTCACACAAGCAAATAAAAAGTTTACCACGTGAGAAGAAAGATATCGTACACTACGGCACACATGCATATATCATAGCTTTGTCTTTTTCAACAATGTGTTTTTGAACAATCCATCGAACCTCTCTAAGTTAAGTAGGCCAATATTTAATGTGTATAGTCTTATAGAATCTTTCAGGTCATTATGTAAGAGGATATTATGGTGCAAATATATATGCCTTGCTATACCCTGACTCTAAAAGCATTATATTTCTAACTTAATGTTTACTCAATTACACAACGTTTTACCATGTATCCTTTGGGTCCAAAACCTAAAAAGCTGACACATATATTCAAACAGGTATACGATACTCCCAATGATACATATACGGCGGGTTGTAATACAGTGGTATCGTTTTCATGTGCCAGACTATTGACATGAATGGCATACTTTACGCCACTCAAATCAATTAAAACATCTCTTAATCTAAGAAGAACGCAGAGAATTTGAACAGGTTATCAAAATTTGTCAAGATTTTATACAGCAAATTCGTATCTAATCTCATCTTTGCGTATTTAATCTGTCAACGTCTGGCATAGCTCATTGGAGCTATTGTCTGCTATAAAATATCACTTGTTAATGGTGCTTAATAAGTTTTAGATCTGCAGAGAATAGATGATAGACGACCTTAGCACACTTAATCAATTAAAGCCTACTAATCTAGTCAGTTTTTTTTTCAATATATCTTATCTAATCATTAAGCAAGAAAGCCTTTTATAAGGTATATCTGTATACACTTTATATCAAAATGAGGTTGTAAAAGCAACCACCACAATATGGGGCTCAATCAAAAGACAAACAATTGCGTGAACTATGGACAGGGCTCGCACACGGGCACGTGTGCACGCACTTCCCGCGTGGCTGGGTGCTGTTGCAGTTGAACTCGTGACCAGAACGTTGTGGACCCGAGTCATATACATATGTGACTTTAAACATGCGCACAACAGCCATTGGCAAAGACTCGTTTATATTATTGTGCCTGAGAAAATTGTGGAAATTGCGTTTAACTATTTTCATTGATGACATAGCCTACTGTAAAACTAGAATATTTTGCGACTATTAAAGTTTGCGACTTTCTTCTATGCCTTATTTTGTGACTATTTAATTCTGCGATTCTGCGAACTACTTTACATCGGCTCTTTGCTGACTATCTCAGTTTGCGTTTTTGCACCTATCCACGAAATTCGCAAATTGAATCGTGCGCAAACATTTCTTGTTTTACAGGAACCTATTTATTTGGGGGGGGGGGGTGAAGCGCTGTGGATTGCAGTGCTTATGCGCGTTGACTACATAACCTTGCCGAGTGGATATGGAGTTGGACTCGTGACCTTCTGGTCATCAGTTCAATTCCCGTTCGGGTACGCTACTGTGTGTTCAGCGAACTCATTCCTAAAACAACAGTTACACACTGCGCCTTGATACCTAAACGTTGATCAAGTACATGTCATATGCCGAATGATTGTGCAAGTGATTGTGTGATTGATGCCCACCTCATGCTGAATGTGCTGCCGGTGTGAGTGCTATGTGAGAAATGGTCAATTGATCGACAAGTGTGCCAATGACCCGGTGTAAAATCTAAAGTCTTAAGAACAAGCCTTGAATTACAATTACATAGGAACCTCTGTATTACGACCACCGACATGAGACCAGTGCTAGTTGGTGTCAATATAGAGATGGTCTCTGTACAGAAATTTTATTTGGTAGCTCTCTGAAGTTTTAGGGCCTTGAAAAAAGGCCGTATTTAAAAGGTGAATTCATTAGAGAGGTGGTCTTAATAGGAGGTTCTGCTGTATAAACCACCACATTCACATTTCACCCCAGGCGGGGCTGATGGACACGGAGGCGTACAAGGTGACCGTGCCGGGCCGCAAGGTGTCGGCTGCCGGCGGCGACGGCGGTGACGGCGACACCGGGGCCGAGGACGAGGACCGCGGGGTGACCTTCACCAAGGACGACTTCGTCATCAGGAAGGAGGTACTTTTTTTTTTAATTGAACATTTTTATTTTCTACATAAACGTGCATAAAAATCTGATTAAATTATTTAGAAAACATGTGATGATGGTGATACGATGTTTACAAAAAAAGCGAACATTCACAAAGCTCGTACATTATTTTCGATGCAAGTATACGAAAACTGATCAAATGATGATCAATAAGTGTGCCAATGACCTGGTGTAAATTGTAAAGTCATGAGAGCCAGACAGGGATGAGGACTATAAACCACCACATTTACATTTACATTTACATTACCAGCTGCAAGTTCCCAAGAACCTGATCGCGCTGTTCGAGAAGGAGCCGGGCGAGCGCAGCGAGGACGATGTCAAGGCCATCGGCCGCCTCATGCGCAACAACCTGCCCAGCTTCCGCAAGTACACCAAGGAGATGCAGACGATGATGTGCCGCATCGTGCGCTACATGAAGTAAGTACATGGGCATGTTGTTCAGCATATTGGAGGGATGGAGTAAGTAGTGGGGCATGGTGTGCACAGTTTGTGAGAAATGAAGTCAATTGTGGGTTATGATATGCAACATGGTGCACTTGCGGGCTTTTTTTGATGTGTAAGTGAGTGGAATACATGGTAGCCTGGTTGGTTCAATGCTTTAAGGTGACTTATCTTTGGGGAACCTAAATTAAGACCTTTTCTCAAGGACATTGTTATATATAAAGAACTTCTCGTGTAATATTTTTTATCAAACGAGAAAGCATGCAATTTCGAATGCATTAAGATGAAATTAAAGAATTTAAGACTTTGTAACAGCTACTATTATAACACCCCATCCCCCACCAAAAAAAAAACAAAAAAAACAAAAAAAACAAATAAAATGTTATAAGCATCCTTGAACACCACACGAATCATCCCTCACTCAATGATTTTCATTTGGCTAGTGTGTAAGCTAGTGAACTCCCTGAAACCCAGTGTTGCGCTCCCCTCTGACCGTGCTGGCGTCCCACCTGTAGGTGCGGCAAGCGGCGTGTGGTGCTGCGCAAGGGCCACGTGGGGCTGGCCGTGTACTTCATCAACTCGGGCTCTGTGTCCGTGGTGCTGGACCCCGATGACCAGACCATCTTCACCAAGAAGGAGGTCGTGCCACTCCGCAAGGGCGCCTGCTTCGGGGTAAGGAGGTGGAGGAAACCAACATAAATGGGAGAAGTCAGCAACATGCTTCAAACAAAATCATGAATCAGCAGGAATAGTTGAAACATGTACAGTAGAAACTCGTTATGTAGAGTACATAGCAAACTGCGGTGGAAATACGTTATCTCAAAATTGTTTATCTTGATTTTTCTGTTTTCTTGATGCTAGTTTCATTTCCAGTCAACAACATTGTGACCACATATTAGTTGTTTATCTTGAATAGTGGCCATCTCGAACATTCCAAGTGTGTCCCTACATGTTCGCGAAAACGAGTTTGTACTTTACATGCTTCAGCTATTTCTCCTAACTAATGCTTCTGTTTGTAGCATGTTGCTGAGTTCACACTATTTTGTTTATGTAATAAAAAACTCTGCTAAGCTCCCTTTTTTACTCCTATAAAAGATGATTTAGTAAATCATAATATAGCATTAGCAAACTTATGAGCACATGTGCTCCAGTAGAAAGAAGTAAGAAGAAAAGAAGTAAAATTCTAAACATATGTTGAAACAAAGTAAGATAAAAGAAGAACAAATCTTTATTGTTCTATTTACAGAAGCCATAATGAATGTTCACATATACACGTCACAGTACAGAGTATGTCAGGAGGCTACCATTGAGTATGGCTCAGGGGAATATTCTAAAAATTAAATTATTATGGCATGATTTTTAGCCCCCCCCCCCCTACAAAATTTCAACCAGCACCCCATTATAATTACTATCAATTACATTAAGTACATCCAAAATCTTCAAGCCTCGCCCACCCCAGCCCCAAATAAATAGTCAAGTAGAGTTTTTGATGCCCTATCCCTCAGATTTGTGACCATCCCCTTAGGCCATGCTAAATGGTAAGGTCTACTATCTCATGTCCGCTATAGTATGATAACCAATTGTCATAAGCAGATCCAGTGGGCGCAGGGGGCACGCTCCCCCCTTTTCTCACCAAAATACTTCATTTTTATAGCTTTTTTTACACATCTACCATCGATCGCGCGGGTACAAAACCCATGAAATCCCTGAAGTGCTCCCCCTCTTTTCTAAAAACCTGGATCTGCCATCGATTGTAATTCAACCTCTGTGACCTGGAGCCTTCTATGCCTCGGCAGGAGATCGCGCTGCTGCAGAACACGCGGCGGAACGCCACGGTGGTGTGCGCCGAGGAGACGGAGCTGCTGTGGGTGGACCGCGACGACTTCGTGTCCAATGGCCTGCACCTCCAGCTCGATGACGAGTTCAACACGCGCTACTCGTTCTTCAGGTAGGTCATCCTTATCTATTCGGACTTATTACTTATTGGAAATACCATGGACATCAGACTTTGAAGGCTGTGTGTGAATGGGAAAGCGTGAAACCCATGATGCAGGTAGGTTTGCGCTGGACAGCTGGGGGCTAAGTGGGTTTTCGAGTGAGGTGCAATGTAGTGGGGAGGGGGTGTCGTTTCATCCATGTACAAGTGCTAGTGCCCCCAGACAGACACACAGAAGCTGGCATAGGCACACGCACGCA
>CM032669.1:57579266-57608692 GCA_019095985.1 Streblospio benedicti | reverse complement strand
CGGGTACAAAACCCATGAAATCCCTGAAGTGCTCCCCTCTTTTTCTAAAAACCTGGATCTGCCATCGATTGTAATTCAACCTCTGTGACCTGGAGCCTTCTATGCCTCGGCAGGAGATCGCGCTGCTGCAGAACACGCGGCGGAACGCCACGGTGGTGTGCGCCGAGGAGACGGAGCTGCTGTGGGTGGACCGCGACGACTTCGTGTCCAATGGCCTGCACCTCCAGCTCGATGACGAGTTCAACACGCGCTACTCGTTCTTCAGGTAGGTCATCCTTATCTATTCGGACTTATTACTTATTGGAAATACCATGAACATCAGACTTTGAAGGCTGTGTGAATGGGAAAAGCGTGAAACCCACGATGCAGGTAGGTTTGCGCTGACAGCTGGGCTAGTGGGTTTTTGAGTGAGGTGCAATGTAAGGGGGGGGTCGTTTCATCCATGTACAAGTGCTAGTACCCTACAGACACACAGAAGCTGGCATAGGCACACGCACGCATGCACGCACGCATGCACGACCGCACGCACGCATCAAAAACAGACATAGAATGAAATAGAAATGAGATGAAATTTGCAAAACCTTTCTGCCCATGTTCTGTGTTAGGTCATGATACGAGGTGATCAAGATATGAGTACAAGGTCATAAACCGGGTCGAAGGGGCCTACCATCTTCGCAATAGGTCGCCACGACATTGAATAACGTTCTTGCGGTCTACATCTAACATTGTGATTTAATACAATTCCTCAGTTCTTATTAATACACTGACATTGTTAGGGGCACCGACACTGTACATTTACGTTTGTTACGTTTTCATGCGCCACCTATAATGCCCACAAGATCCTGCGCAAGAAGAAGCCAGTCGAAGTGGGCCTGTGCTCCTGAAACGTAGCAAACGTAAATATACAGTTTCTGCGCCCCTAAAAAATGTTAGTGTAATAATATGACGAATTCAGAAACTATTGAACATCTTCTCAATGATAGTCAGTTCTTGTTTGGGAATGAAAGCGATCACTTGTGTTATAACAATAATTTCAAATCATATGTATATTATAAGGGTAATGGTATGCACTTGTGGTGTCTTAGCTTGCTCTCGTTTGCTAACACTCACTCGAGCAGGCCTAGACACCACTCGTGCAAGCTAGTGTTGTCCCCACACGAAAACAGACCATTGCCTTTTTATCTCCCCAGTTCAACAGAATTATTTGACTTGATGGTGTTTACCGTTCACAAAGTAGGGAGATAACCTGATCTCCTACCGCTATTAACCAATCAGAATCGAGAATGAGCGGCAAACTGAAGAGAAAAATCTTTCTCACTGTTCGCGCGTGTTGCCGTGCTCTTGCAGGCGGTGGGCGCCGCTCGAGCACTGGACGGACGACGAGGTGAAGGCCATCGCGTACTGCAGCCGCACGGAGGACTTCATCAACAACAAGGTGCTCGTGGCCAACTCGCTCGAGGACGAGCGCCTCTGGTTCGTCATGAAGGTGAGCAGCAGGGGACGCACGGGCAGATCCAGGCTTTCAGAAAGTGGGCAATTGTGGACGCCATGGATTTTGAGGGGGTTGGTGGGGGTGGGCTGACAGGGGGTTAACCCCTCCTGTCCACCCCACATCGATCTGCCTATGGGACAAAGCCAGTCTCTGCATATTCTCCCATGTTAATCCCCGAGTATTCAGCAGCACCCTCCTCTCGGACATTTCAAATGCGTAGCCTGTAGTGATCTTTTACACAATTGCAGTATGAGATGGGGAAAGCAAGGAAATAGGGGTAAACAGTATTCTGCCTCTAAAGCGTCTGAGCAAATATGCGAGACAATGTGCGATTTGACGACTGCACGGTTTGCGGGAGACTATACAACATAATACGTGAAATCCTTAAAGAACTCACAGATATCATCAGGACAACATGTTCCCAGATATAAACAATTAACATCTTATTAAAAAACATATTATTTTAAACAAAAAAAACACCACTAGGGGGCGTGTGACATCCTGCGCGTGGTGGACGTGAACTCGTTCCCGGGCGGCTCGCTCACCCGCGCACACCCGGTCAGCGCCGTGGCCACCTTCGTGCACCAGGGCCACTTCCTGCCCGCCTCGCGCCTTCGCCACGACCAGGCCGTCATCGCCCGGAGCGGGGCCTACGGCTACGGCTGGGATCCGCTCAGGTTGAAGCGTGAGTACCATGTTACAGAACTAATTAGTGGAGGGGGCGGGGGGAAGGGTTATGGCGGGTAACCGCAAATGAGTACCGCAGTGTCCACAGGCATAATTCTGTGTGTGGAAGAACTGGATTCACATTTGTTTTTATTCAGAGAAATCATGAAATCTACAGTCATCCGCAGCAAGACTATCACCTGAAGGTCGGTTTGACCAGCTGGGCCAAAAGTGGGTACAGCAGATCACTACACGCAAGTTCACTGGTGTGGAATGTCAGCTTCTTCTAGATATGAAGAAAGAATGGCATCAAAAGCTCGCCACACGCACGGATTTCCATAAACCTGATTGGCTGCATGTATTCATTGTATTATTGAGTTTGAATTCTTGTTTCCAGTAACAATTGTACTTGTACTGTGCATTCAGAGTTAACGTCTGGAAGTTTTACCAAGCTCGCGGAGACCCTCAAAGAAGAGGTCGAAGAGAAAGACAAGCTGGAGGAAGTGGATGAAGATGAGGAAAGAACCCCAGAGCAGGTCAGTCTAGGCGACCCTTACTGTTTAATAGGCTCATGGTGTACACACCAGTCCGGGGTGTTCTCTTTGGTAACACCCTCTCCCTCCCTGAGCACGTGCCTAGACACCCCACCAGAGGTTAGGTCGTCACATGACTTTTATTTGTCGTGTACTTATGCTAATCATTTAAAGCAATAGCTCAGCTATTGATCTGGGGAATCAGGTTATGTAGATTTTAAGGTATGGAATACAAGTGCTCTTTCTGAGACACAATTATGCGAATGAGCTTTCTGATTGTCTGCAGGCACCAATAAGTGATTGTATTTTTACAGTTGCATTGATATAATTCACAGTAGACTGGGATGGTTATACACAGCACATCCATGGTTAGAAGCCGGAAGCCATGATTGAAGAAACATTACACTTGCAGATCCAGGTTTTCAGAATAGGGGGGCGGGGGGCGACGCACTTCAGAGATCTCATGGTTTCATACGCACGATCAATAGCGAACATGCCAAAAACGCTATGAAAATAATATATTTTGTTGGGTTAATGGGGGTGATGGAGGAGGGGCGCCCCCCCCCCCCCTCAGAGACGACTGACCATGGTTTTAGAAATGTTTGTGATATAAGCTTATATGGAGAAAGAATGGTCATCATTGAGGTTTGAAACTCTAGGAATAAGTGACTACTCTAGCGGGGTAATTTTCACAACTTGTGATGCTCCGCAGTATATTGCATGGCTGGGTGTAGACAGTCAAAATGTAGGAAGCCCAATACAGTAGAACCTTATTATCTCAAATATGTAGGGACCATAAAAAACGAGACATTCAAATGAACAAGATAGCCACTAGTTGAGAGTTGTGGTTGGTTGAAAGGAAATGAAACTACAATTAAGTATATACAATATTGAGATAAACTAAAATTTAGAGTAGCAATATTGAGATAAATTAAAATTTAGAGTAGCAATATTGAGGTAAACTAAAATTGAGACTAGCAATAACGAGATAACAAGCTGCTACTGTAATGTGTAGATTTATTAGCCTTCCCCGGTCGGCTGTTGCAGTACGACGCCATGGTGGATGAGATGAACGATCGGGAGCGCCGCCTGTCCGAAGACTTCTCCACCTTCGCCCATAAGGCGCTCAGCCCCGCGGCCGCCGCGAAGAGACGGGGGGAGCACGCGCTGCGGCCGCACACCGCGCCCACCAGGAGGGCAGCGGTGGTGTCAGGGTGAGTCAGGGCAACCACGTGCCCTTTTGTAAACATGCACAGTAATTCCAAGCCGCGGGTACAAATAGATTTCATACCCAAGCCCCGATTGGGTTGGTTAAGACTATACGCACGAAGTCCGTAGGCTATGAACTCAACTCAGAATTCAGCACGATTTTCAGCAAAACGCACCGGATGACCCTGTGGCGACTGTTTGATATGGGAAAAAGCCAATAAGACAGATGCGTAGTTAGCCACTCTAGCGCAGCCTCAGATTAAATAACCTATATTACAGTTTACATCATAACATATGCATACATGGTCTTGAATTAGCACTTCGGGTTTACATGCAATGTACAGGAATGCATTGGTTCCGAAATTAACCACCTTCAAACTTGGAAAATTTCTAGCATACTAGATGGAGCTCAATGGAGCATATTAAACTGATTATGTTATGAATATTACATAATATATGTTAATCCACGTAATAAATGTTTCTCCATCCTGTGTAGGTCTGAAGGGGCCCCTGGCATGTACGTCAAGGTCGACACCCTCAGGCACGGCAATTGCTTTGTAAGTACCCAAAACCCCAGTTCAGTCATTCTGCATATGTCACGTGTTCACTTGCAATAATCTCATGAGTTTTCACATCAGTTGGCATATCCAAAATGTAAGCATCCCATATCTTCTCTCCCTCTCTTATTTCCGTTGTGAATGGGCCAACACGGTGATCTCAACTTTATAGGGGTGGTAAGATCATGTAAGGTGTTCTTTATTAAATGACTAGCCAGCCTTCCCCCGTCCTTCAGCCAGCCAGCCAGCCAGCCAACCAGCCAGCCAGCCAGCCAACCAGGCAGGCATTCAAAGTTCCCAATGAACATCTAATCAGAGATGCTAGAAAAAAATCTACACTTACTTACTTACCCACCCACCTACCCATGCTAAAACAACAACCCCACCCATCCCACCCAACCCCACCTACTCACGTCGCTTACCTGCAGGGTGTGAAGACGCTGTTCCCCAACAAGCCTGGCTCCCGCGGCCACCCCGCTGCCAAGGCGGCGCTCGGCACCCGCTACTCCCTGGTGAGCAAGGGCTGCACCGTGATCCACATCCCCAGGTCAAAGTTCATGGAGCTGGCCGACAGCGCCACCATGGACAAGATGAGCGACAACTTCCGAGACTACCCCAGCGACCTGGAGGTGATGGGCATTTGCGAGAAGAAGACCGAGTGGGGAGCTCTACAAAAGGTGGGTGGTTGGCATGGGAACAGTTATTAGGATTTTGTCATTCGTTTATGCATATATATTGATATCCATTTTGTTTTTCAATTGCAATTACGGCATTTGAATTCCAGTTGAATTCCAAATCTGTCACATAGCACGACCATCTGTTTGAAGTGATGCCGACTTAATGCTTGCTGTAATATGATAGTATTATTTGAAGCCAATCTCAACCAACCCACCTACAAGATACTAATGAGTTTTAACTTTCGTAATGTTCTCGTTGCATAAGCATATGATTTCGTGAAATCTGGTTCACAGCCCTTTTAACAGAGTTACAGAAAGTGAGAAGAAAATAAATACATGCAAATATTACTACCGGAAAAATAAGATATTATGGGAATACTCTTACAATAGAACCTCGTCATCTCGATATTGCTTATCTCGAATGTTCTGCTGTCTCAACATTAGTTTCATTTCCTTTCAAGCACACTCTTGACGCATATCTCAATATCTCGAGCATATTACTGTTGTCCTACGACATATTTGATACGAGTTTCTACTGTAATACGTAATGTAAATAAAAGTGCTTATCTACAGTCGCAATTCACTGTTATCATGCTCCAGTGACTTACAACATTCACACCAGGCCAAAGTCGCATCCTTGTCAAACTATATGTATACTGTATCCATACGCAGATCCAGGGGGCGCAGGGTCCCCCCTTTTCCCACCAAAATACTTCATTTTCACAAAGTATTTTTTCATGTAGTGCGTTCCCCCTTTTACCTTAAGTGCGCCCCCCCCTTTTTTTCCAAAAACCTGGATCTGCCATTGGTATCTGTCTCAACTCCCTAGGGAGCATACAGTATAGCGTAATCCACTGCAGCGTGTGCTGGAGGACGCGCTCACCAAGACCAAGTCCAAGCGGATCACATTCCACGGCGGGCTGCGCAACCAGGCGGTGCTCGACTCGTGGGCCCACAACCTGCACACGCCGGTCACCCCACCCCCGCGACCCGGCCGTGGGCGGGCCAGCCCACAGCGGCCCAGGACTGCCAGCGATGGACAGCGAGGTACGGGACTTAGTTGTGGGGAGGGGCAAATGTTGTCTATGGTGGGTGGTGTTGGGTGGATGCTTACTGGCTTAGTGTACGGGTGGATACTAGTTGTATAGGCGCTGGAAAAGTCAGTGACTTATTGAAACAGAACTCGTCGTGTTCAATTTCGAAATAGCATGCCTTTCTGTAGAGCAACCACATTGACCTATTCGTTTCTCTCTTCACAGCGTCAGCTACGCGCAAGTCGAGGTCTGAGACGGCCATGCTCCGCGCCCAGCAGGAGGCTCTCACGTCGCCGTCCTCCCCACACAACCGTCGCCCCAGCTCGTGCCACGCGCTGTGGGTGAGGCAGTCAGGCAGCAAAGCCTCAGACGTTGGCAAGAGACAAGGCACGGCCGCCACCCCCTGCTACACGCCCAGCCCGCCGTCCAACGCTCGGCCGCATTCGGCCTTCCCGCACCCGGCCAAGGCGTCCGCTCGCTGGGACCCCGCGGCGGCGGGGGGAGTCAGGGCGGCTTTGGCCACCGACGACGAGCCACGCTGTGACAAACTGAGGCAGGTAGTGACGGAGTTTTCCGGCAGTCGCGCCAGAGCGCTGCAGCAGCAGCAACGGGGCCGCCCGCAGTCGGCCAAAGGCGGCGTGGAGATGAGGGAAATCAGGATAGTTCCTCGCAGGCAGAAAGTCATAACGCCCTCGAAATACGCACTGCCGGGAACGCCCACGATTTACACGACACCGGCACAGTCTACATTAAATCTTAAGATGTATAAGTGAAGTAGGGGTTTGACTGCAGTTACTTTTGTGGAATGAGACTATAGTTGAGGAAAGTATGAAATTTTTCTAGGACAGTTTAGTGGCAATACTTTTGTATTTTTTTCATATTTAACATTTTGAATGGAAAAAGATGTCACTATGTGACAAAAGCACAATGATTATGGCTTAAACTGGTTTGTTCATGGAGCCTATATTTTTGTAACTGTAATGAAGCGTATTTTATTCTTTTTAAGAAGCCTTGTCTCAAAAACGACAAGTGTGTGAATTTCACATGCATAAGAATTTGTAAGTGTGTTTCAATCGTGTACATATTCATCCAATAGCAATAACTTTAATTATATGAATAGATGGTTTACAAAGATGCAAGGAATGGTGTAAAAATGGTTGTTCGTGAAATTTGAAATAATAAATGACCAAATAAAGGTGTTGTAGAATATAGTTATTTTTAGACGCATTCGAGTTCTCGATTCAGATTTTTAACAGCCAGTTGCCATTTTAACCAAATTTGACAGTTTAGTCAAACACATTACACAGGTTAAACATAGACCCTTGTCACTTGTCAACTTTCCTATGTTCACCAATAGAATTAGACCACCCTCAGGCATAAAAACGGAACAGTTCACACTCCCGTGTGTATGGAGACAATTGGAGAGAATGTTTATCAGTGAGAGTAGTAAAAATAGTTGATGGGGTTCGGTATTCAACTTAATTCTAATAACTAAGGGAGCAACCATCATTAATTGTGCGGGGGTGGGCGGTCATTTGGGGGGGGGGGCGCTTAATTTTCTTTGGTCATAGAAGGTAGGGTGCTCAATTTTAATTCAAAGAGAACGGGAGGGCACTCAATTCTCAGACTGGAAAGATAACATCTTACGCACTTTCGTTGCGAAGCGATGTATTCCTGCAATATGCATGGTTTTGCATTTAAATGTATTGTAATGTCAACATAACAAATCTAATAGATTGTTAAACATGTAATAATGTTCCAATAACAACGAAATATGATTTATTTAAAAAAGACACTGTATAAGAAGAGTCTATTATGCATCACCTGCAAACCTCTTTTTCTGAACCTAGATGCATTGCTATGTCCTAATGCTTATGGAAAGATGACATGATTTTCTTATTGATGACTATTATCACATCTTGATCCTTAACATTGAATACATGCATAATTGAACATATGAATACATGCATAATGTTATCCAATCTTTCCGTTCTGTTCCGCTTTTTATTATTTTATTTTTATTTATTTATTTATTCATTTTTTATTTGGCATTTTTCTTCTTTTCTGTTGGGCCAACCGGGCAACCCCTTTCCCGTAAGAGGAATTCGTTTATTGACCTTTTCCATAGTATTGATAGAGGCCTTTAATTTTGTTATTGCCTCATTAATTCTCTGTTTCTCTTCATCCAGATTGCCAATTTTCAACTTTTGCCAATTTTTTCAACAAAAACTTGTTTTGTCTCATGCTTTCCGAATTTCAATGTGGGTTTTCAAATAGGACACTTCATATGCTTTTCAACTCAACATTCTTTTCTTCTATTTCATCTACTCTGCTTAAAAGGGTGTTGATACTTTCAGAGCACAATTCTTTGTTTCTAGGATACAAAACATAAGATTATGGACTAAAAACTTTACAAGAGAAGCCAAGTTTTTAGCGTTCAATTTTTCATCAGCCTTTTCACTATGGCTTCTCTCCTTGTGATTAAGTTGAATCTCCATGCTCTTTCATTGTACAATTTTTTTCAAATTTCGTTTGGAGTACTGGGTATGCATCATAATAGATATGAGGTAGCATTTCATTATAAAATATTTACTCATATGTTCAGGTTTAGAGAGCAGAGAAAAAGGAAGCAACAAACCTAATACAGCTGGAATAAGAATCTAGTGATGAGAGTGATGAAGATGAAAAGTCGGTGACATGTATAATGGTTGAATTAGACTCAGATGGGGCTCAGATGATATCTCCCATGCTGGTCCTTTGTTAAATCAACACGCACAACATATGCTACAAGACAATTTTATGGCTCATAGAGCGAATGCTGGTTTATTCTAACATACCAATGCAGGATATTATTGTGTTGAATATTGACAAGGTAATAACTATTGCATGTTATTGTAAAGTATAGGTTTTACCAATATACTTAGTATATAGTGCAATGCATGTTTTATATGAATGTTATTAGTCCAGATGTTATTAAATTTTATAATATGCATGTCATTGTTCATATTTATGCCGGGGGGGAGGAAGGAGGCAAACAGTTTTTTTTACAGTTCACGTGAGGAGGGCATTTAATTTCAATGTAAAGAGTTAGGGAGGGCGTTCAATTTTCATATCTCGTCAATACCAAATGACACCAGTAAATAAGGTATTTATTTAAACATTCAAACACATTATTTAATTGTTTTTACAAAAAAAGAACAGAACAGAGATTAAAAAATCAAAGCAATACTTGTACTTAAGGATGGAATTGAGGCTGCTGTATGAAATGCCACATTCATGCACAGTGATAAATTTCAGTGATTTTAGGACATTTCGAGGATACTAATTCAAAGTAAAGAATACCAATCCTTATAAACAAATTACCAGAATCACACCTATTATATTCGTGAAATGGATAATAGTGACAATTAAGAGTTATTTGATGGCAAAATCAGTGCAATATCTCAAGAAAATATATTTCAATATGGCTTCTGAATGCTTCAATATGGATTAGTGCCTCTTATGTATATGCACCTTGTATACAGGTAATATTGCACAGCCACTTACCTTTATGATTAACTATTCAAGCCACTATAAACAAGGTGATCAATGTTGGCTACCAACATGTCAACAATAGAAAACAAAAACAAAGATTCCAATAATGAAATGTCAACAAAATCAGGTTTCATTAGAAAGCATGAGTCCACTGGAAGTGAGAGCGACGACAATCCGCACAAACCCCCTAGAACAAAAAAGATGTGGGTAGAGGATTCCAGGATTCTAGATGCAATAAAAGATCTCATAGCTCAAGTTTCTCACCAAGCATCAGAACAGCAAATTTTTAGACAGTCCAGAGAGAAATTTAAATTCAAAGATTGTTGAGGAATCAGATGCAATAAAAACTGAATTTCAGCTGGAAATCGCATCTATTGCCAATAAAACTGCTGTAGAAACAAACATCAAATACAAACAGAGTACCAGAGAGAAATTAGAGAAATTTAAATACACTTGAAAGGTCGAAAGGACAGGGAGGTGCACATGTTTCAGCACAGAAACCACCATAGTGGTAACAGGCCTGAAATACCAGAAATAAAACTTGGTCAAAGAAGATTTGCGAAACTGAGGACAAATTTAGAAAACAAGCCAAGTTGTAAAAAAACTTCACACTTGAAGACAAGAGCTGCACTAAAAAGAACTTGTAAACTCCCGGATTAAAAGGTCTTCTCAAACATCTCAAAACATTCTAAAAGCTTCAACACCAGAACCCTTCTGAAAGAACTTGGTGTCAGAGAAAAAAATATAGACAACTGAATCAAATGGACGACTTATTTTGAAAGAAGACGAGAACCACAGGAACGACCAGCATGGAGACCAGAGTGACATACTACCCAACGCCCAGAACCGGACATAGGACCCCCAGCCCCCCACATCTCTGCCAACCTTCTCTCAACATATCATGTTGGAACATAAACGGATGGACATATGAAAACCAAGAACTACGGAAATATCTTTTGAAACAACTTAACTCTGACATATATTGCCTATGTGAAACACATCTTGATAAAGAGGAAAGTATAATAATACCAGATTACACTGTGTTTTATAACTCTAGAGATGTAAAACACTGTAAAGCTCCAAAACATTCAGGTGGTGTTGCCATGCTTATCAAAGATACGCTCTTTACAGAATTTAAAATAACTGTTTCTGATAAAAGTATTGATGGACTTCTAGTCATTGAATTTATAAACAAGGTCAGCGAATTCTCTTTTGTTATATTTGCTTGTTATCTACCTCCTGAAAACTCCACTTGGGTTAGAGACCCTCATAATTTCTATGCACATATTTTGTCACAGATCTACCTACATCAACAGACGGATTGTATATTCCTATGTGGTGATTTCAATGGGAGAATTGGTGATCTATCTGATATAGTTGAAGGTGTTGATGATATTGATATTAGAAAATCTATTGATTTATGTAAAAATGGTCATGGTGAAGCATTGATTGAATTCACTAAAGATGGTAAATTAGCTATTCTGAATGGGAGGATTACTCCTCATTATGATAATGTGACATTTTGTTCAACTAGAGGAAAATCTGTTGTGGATTATTTCATCACTCCCCATGACTGTTTATAATTTTGTCAATCACTTAAAGTAGAACTAGTATCCGATCTTCTACATAAATATAATGCTCACAGAATGCTGTCACATCGTTGTCGAGCACCAGATCATTCTCTAATTACTTTGTCTGTTAAATGCACGTATATAGAAAACTTTGATGAAACACCAGGTGCTCATGCTACCCCCCCCCCCCAAAAAAAAAAGCGTTACGAAAAATGTACCTCTTTGAAGGGAATCCTGAAGGTTACCTTTTATCTGAAAACTGGAAAATTGCTATCAATCACCTCATAGACAAATTAATTGCTAATGAATTAAACCAATGTAAAATTGATGATATTTATAATGAGATGTGTAAACAAGTTTTCACAGAACTTGATGATAATATTAGATATAAACATGCCGGTAATGCAGTAAAGAAAAAGTTGAAATATAGCAAACCCTATTGGAACCAGGAACTAGAATTATTATGGAAAACAATGAGGGATTGCGAAAAACAATTTGTAAAATACAAGGGCAATTGTAAATCTAGGAAAATTAATTTACGAAAGGAATTTAAAACTGCCCAACAGTTATTTGATAAAAATTTTTAAAAAAAGCGTGTAGGTCATACTACCATAATAAGGTATGTGATATTGAAAACTTGTCAGTAAATGATCATAAAAAGTTTTGGACGGAACTAAATCGTCTTGGACCCAGGAAAAATGTACCAATTCCACTAAAGGTCCGCATAGGTAATGAATTACTTACTGAGTCAAGTAATGTCTTGAATAAATGGAGGGATGATTTTAAATCACTATATAATCCGTCTGACATAGACAATGATTTTGATAATAATTTTCTTTTTGAAAAACAATCGATCAAAGAGGATCACGAATCTGCCATGGAAAATGAAAACTATGTTGAAAACCAAATGTTAAATTGTATCATTAATATTGACGAAATTGAGAAGGTCTTAATGAAATTAGGTGTTAAAAAAGCCGTGGGTATTGATCTCATACCAAATGAAGTTATTAAGTCTCCAGGTATAAAGATGTTTTTATATCATTTGTTCAATGCTTGCTTTTCAAGTGGCCTACTGCCAACACCATGGTTAAAAGCACTTATAAAACCCATACCTAAAGGGGCTCAAAAAGATCCGTACGTACCCCTGAATTATAGAGGTATTAGTTTGCTACCGTGTCTTTCAAAGGTCTACTCTAGCGTACTCAATAATAGAATCGTTGGCTATTGCAATGAAATGAATCTCTTTCCTGAAGAACAGAATGGGTTTCGGAAAGGAAGATCCTGTGAGGATCATATATTCTCATTAAGTAGCATTATTAGAAACAGATTAAATGAAAAAAAATCTACTTTTTGTACTTTTATTGACCTAGAGAAGGCTTTTGACTGGGTATGTCGTGACCTTCTATTTTACAAGCTATTGTCGCTAAACATTGATGGTAAAATGTACAAGTCTATTAAAACCATGTTAGGAAAAACAGAATCTGCTATACAACTTGATGATTTAAGAACTTCTTGGTTTTCTGTTAACTCTGGAGTTAGACAAGGGGATTGTCTGTCCCCTACATTGTTCAGCTTATTTCTTAATGACTTGGTTCCATATTTAAAAGAAAACTGTCCAACTATTAAGTTTGCAGATGTTGAACTCAACATTTTACTGTACGCCGATGATATGGTTGTTTTTGGAGAAACAGAAGAATCGTTGCAATTATTGCTAAACAATATCTACGAATGGTGTAATAAATGGCGCTTAAAGGTCAATGAATCCAAGACAAAAGTTGTCCACTTCAGAAACGTTACTAATGAACGTACCAAATTTAAATTTATGTATGGTGATAATGAACTTGACAAAGTATCTGATTACAAATACCTAGGGATAATGCTGGACGAGCACCTGAAATATAATCGCTGTGTTAAAATTCTAGCTGACTCGTCAGGTAGGGCGCTAGGGGGTATTATATCCAAGTTTAAAAGTTTAAGAAATGTAGGGTATGAAACATTTACAAAGATGTATAATACAGGGGTCCGTCCTGTGTCTGAGTATGGTGCAAGCATCTGGGGTTTACACAAAGCAAATGAAATTGACCTTATTCAGAACCGTGCCATGAGATACTACCTAGGTGTTCACAAATTTGCCTCAAATGCTGCCATTATAGGTGACATGGGTTGGGTGAAGCTAATTTATAGTAGATATTTATGCCTTATCAGGTTCTGGAATAGGGTACTTAGTATGCCAGATGACAGACTAACAAAAAAGGTATTTAACTATGACTACGAAAAAAGTTGTAAAAATTGGTCTTCTGGAATTAAAGAACTATTTATCAACCTTCAAATGGAAAATGTATTTACAGAAAAACTTGCGTGTGATCTAGAATTAGTGAAAGCAAAAACCAAAGATATCATGACAACCTCTTGGCAACGTGAAGTTCAGATTAAACCTAAATTAAGATCTTACAAATTGTTCAAAAATAATTTTGAAATTGAACCGTACGTGCAGTTTATCCGTGATAGACAAACTAGGTCTTTGCTTGCACAAATTCGCTGTGGCATTCTGCCCCTTAGAATAGAAACGGGTAGATTCTCTAGGCTACCGGCTCCAGAAAGACTGTGTGAACTCTGCAATACTGGACAAGTTGAATCAGAAATGCACTTTGTATGTGAATGTTCATTATATGATAATGCCAGAAGAAATTTGTATAATGTAGTTAATTTATCATGTAATGAATTTCTTATGATGAATTTGCAAAATAAATTTATATATTTAATGAAAAACAGATGGAGAGATGTGTCAAAATTTATTAGTCAAGCATGGATTATTCGAAAAAATAACTTATATAAATGAGTATACTATACTTACATACATAGTCATCAAATACTGTGTAATATGAAATAATACTTTGATGTATATTCTTGTTAAGTTTTTATGTAAATTGCATGTATTTTTGTGTTTGTATATACTCATATAAAAAGTCTCATTTTATTTTCTTTAGTAATTGTAAAGGTGACTGATAAGCCCTGAAGGGCTGGGTATAACCTGTATAACATATTATATTATGCTATTCATATGTATGGTCTATAAAAAATACTGGATGTAAAAAAAATCCATAAGCGCAGAACTGATATGTATATATTTCTGTGTAATGTAACCAATATTCAGGGCTTTCAACACCAATCACAAGCACACAAATCTATGTTGGGATGCAGTTCCTGTGCTTTTTTACTTCATAAAAAAGTAATTACATTGTATTAATGAAAAATACACAAAGTGGGGGAAATCTGTATTTTGAAGGTAGAATTAGTATTCGGTATTTTGGGTCGGAAATCTGTATTAATACCTGGCATATCAGTACTACTTGGCAGCCCTGAAATTATAAAGCAGTTTTAATCGGCAATAAATATCCCAGAGTGTACACAATCTGTTTCAAGTGATTATGAATTCTTCTTGTTCAGATAATTGCCAAGCAATATAAGCGAAATAAATGGTCTAAAAAGATCTTGTATTATGTACCAATGAATACATATGGCTATGTAACATAGTGAAATAAAATCTCAATTAATAAATAAAAATAAAACCTTATTAAAGCAAAATATGCTCTATATTGTAAGTTTTACAAAAAAAATCCAGATCTGTTATTAGCATATGGAAAAAAATCTACAAAGAAACTGTGTAATGTCATCTTTAAATATTTGAATAAAACTAGTATTTAACAGAACATATCAATTTTTAACGGAAAATTTTTTAAGAGTATTGAGGAAAAATGTATTGAGGAAAAATGAACTTACATTTTTACACACAACCTGACATGGATTTTACAAGTTGAGCATCTTTTACCGAAATGCGTAAAATATGATACAAAAATCACCATGGCCATAGCAACCACATACATACTGATGATATGCATCTCCAGGACTTCTCACCAGTCCGTCACCATGGTTACTGAGCATTGTCCATAAACCAGTCCACTTCGGCCATTCACTTCCTTTCAAATCAAAAAGGAAAAGAATGGCAAAGCAAAGGCTAGAGGTCTCTTTTTGTCAAATACTGACAAGACAGGGTTCCAAGGATTTCGATATATATACATAAAAAACAAACACACACTGGAGCTGTATGCACTATTCAAATTTGTAGATTTATGCGGAAACAAAATTAGTCTCACAGCAAACACACAGATATAACTGTAAATGAAATCATCTAGTATAAAACACGGATGTGAATATTCGGCAAAGCTGCTGCTAGCAAAGTTGCAATCGTATGAAATCCATGAATACTGTCTCAGTTTATGGGCACTGCCACTGCTGCTGCCCCCAAGTGTGGCGAAAGAGCCTCACTCTGGTATAGGTGAGAAGGATGTGTTGAAGTCGTCGGTCTCCTGGTCTCCTCCACTGGGACTGGTGGCTGCAAGGCTGGGGCTGGATGTGTGGGACCGGCCGTCACCGAGTGAGGAAGGATTGGGCACACCCGCACCACCACGCCGAGCCGACTTCGTCAGCATACTTGGGTGGAAGTCTGGGTGGCGGCGAGCGTGCTGGTTAAGGTGGTCCGATCGCATGAATCGTTTCTCACAGAGCGGGCACTCGAACCGCCTCTCACCTGTGTGTGTTCTGTGATGTCTCGTCAACTCATCGGATCTTGCAAACTTCTTCCCGCACAAGGGCCAGCTACAAGGAAATGGTCTTTCACCTGTGTGCGTTCGTAAATGTGCTTTGAGGTGCGAAGATTTGCTACACACTTTGTCACACTTAGGATACATACACCGATGAAGTTTCTTCGCTGGCGCCGGGATTTTAGGCGGAGAATTTTCGACCGATATTCTCTCGATTTTCGTCAGAGGCAAAAGAGGCGTGGCTGCGTTTGCTTTGCTTCGACCTCGAGCTTTGGGTAGATTTTGCTCAGATGGCGTGGCTGCGTTTGCTTTGCTTCGACCTCGAGCTTTGCGTAGATTTTGCTCAGATGGCGTGGCTGCGTTTGCTTTGCTTCGACCTCGAGCTTTGCGTAGATTTTGCTCAGATGGCGTGGCTGCGTTTGCTTTGCTTCGACCTCGAGCTTTGGGTAGATTTTGCTCAGATGGCGTGGCTGCGTTTGCTTTGCTTCGACCTCGAGCTTTGGGTAGATTTTGCTCAGATGGCGTGGCTGCGTTTGCTTTGCTTCGACCTCGAGCTTTGCGTAGATTTTGCTGAGATGCATACATATGGTCGTGTAGTTCACGTGCTACGGTATAAGGTTCCTCTTTCACAACAACCTCGCTTCCTATGGCGTCAATATCCATTGGCGATTCTTGCGGCACCCTCTCTATGTCCGGAAAAAAGTTATTCAACAGAGCTTTGCTGTCACACTTGTCGTCCAGTGGCGGCGTGCTTGTAGACGATTTTTGCTGACTCATTGTAGACGAATGGACGATAGGCCTTGACAAAGAAAGTAATAACTCAGCAGCTACTCGACTGTCTCTATCATTATCCGCCATTTCTGTTTATTTTAAACGTATTGTTCACATTTCACTCGGAGGCCATCGTATTTTGTTAACAAACTTTGGCTAAAAGTGCATTTTGCGAGAGATAACAAAGAGCATTACTATCTCTAGAGATAACTTGCCGAGCGCACCTGCCACTTCCAGGAAAAGGCCGAATTTCAGAGATAGCATGCTGCTGCCGGCGTAACTGTGTAACGACCAACGTAAAATACTGGAGAAAACCTGATCTTAAAATATCATTACAGGGGTATGGAGTGGTCTCGGCCTGCATTTCCACGAACTCAAACGTCATGACTAAACCCCCGATTTCACATAGCTGATGCTAGCTCCAGATGTTCAAGAATACGCCTGAAGCTTTGTGTCATTTCCAGGTGGGCGTGGGTATTCTGGCCTCAAATTTGGAGCGAACTGGTTGGTGCGGTTGGGAATGTTGCACTTCTGGCTGTTCTGGGTCCTTTTGCTTAACTGCTTAACTGTGACCTCATCTGCTGCTTTTGGAGGATGTATGGTTGACAGATGAAACCGTAAGTGCCGCCACTGCCATTACAATCTTAACGGAAACATGAAACAGAAACACCTGTTCCAACAGTTGGGTTGTTTAGGATGCTCCAAGATTAACGCTGTCTTCTTAGAGGAAATGACACACTTCTGCCGGGCTCTGGCCCAAAAATAGTTATCACAAAGTGATTTTGACTTTTTTGTTTGTTTGTGGTACCCCATTTTTGATTATTGAGTTGTTGATTTGGATCATCTCTTTGAGGGTGCCGATGCCCTTTAAGTGGTTAGTGGGAAATGCCCTTAGACTTAAGTGTGATGTGGAAAATTGGCAAAAATTAAGTGGTTAGTGGGAATTTGGACAATTAAGTGGGAAGTGGGAAAATTACCAAAAGTAAGTGGGAACAAATTCTAATTTTAGTGGGAAAGAATAAAAATGCGCGAGTAGGGGTCATACACGTAAATTTATAACAATTTAAAATTGGTCGTTATAATATCATATCATTTTTCGTAAAAGTGAACAAAATGTTCATTAAAAGTACGCATTTTCAGCTCATGAGGTAGAGAGTTAGGTCGGCATGGAATTGGTAAGATGAACTCCAATAGGCTCCTTCTCCTCACAGCATGTTCACAGCATAAACTAGCCATTACTCTGCCATTACTAACACCTTGTTCCAACAAAGCAGAGCTAGGAAATCTACTTGGGTGCACTCTCGATCTGGACATTGGTACCAAATTGACTTTCCTATGGTACGTCAGTGTGATATCAATGATGTCTGTCTCACGAGATCTATGATACCATCAACCTGCTTCTCTGATCATCGCTTGCTACGGATCACAACAGCATTCTCTTTCAAAGCACCCATAAAAAGAGTAAGATCAGCTGCCCCCGCTAAGAAACTTGACATGAAAAGACTATCATCATCTGATGAACTAGCAATTCAGTTTCGTCAGCAGTGTGAAGAGGCTTTGGGAAAAATCAACAGAGAGGGGTTATCTGTTGATGATCATTGGAATGCCCTCCGTAATGCACTCCACAGCTCTGCAGAGAAAACAGTTGGTTTCCTGAAGCGAAAGCATCGCGATTGGTTTGACAAGAATAATCCCAATATCCAGAGCCTTCTGCCCAGATTGCACCAGTCTCACATCAAATATGTGGGAGATAAATCATCCCAATCATTATAGGACTTGTACATCTGCCTTAAAAGGGAAGTGCAGGCATGACTAAGAGCCATGAAGAACCAATGGTGGAAGGACCTCGCCGATGAACTGCAAGCTGCATATGATCAGAAAGAGACCAAATCCTTCTATTCTGCTCTGAAAGCTGTGTACGGCCCTATATCCCAATGGAAGCTCACCTCTGTATGCTACAGATGGCCAGACCCTCATCAAAGATAAAGCTGGCATCCTTAACCGTTGGACAGAACACTTTAACTCTGTGCTAAATTGTGTGTCAATCATCTCAGACCAAGCTATTGATGAACTCCCCAAAGACCCATCCATGAAGATCTAGATCGCCCTCCCACTGTACAAGAGACTCTCAAAGCTGTTAAGCAACTCTCATCAGGAAAAGCAGCTGGATCAGATGGCTTACCTGCTGAAATATTCAAGCATGGTGGTGATCAAGTAGCAATGGAACTTACACAGTTGTTCACTGAAATTTGGGATGTTGAAGCTGTTCCACAAGATTTTAAGGATGCCCTGCTTGTCCACCTCTTCAAAAACAAGGGCAATAAGTATGTTTGTGACAACCATTGTGGCATATCCCTCCTAGTAATAGCAGGCAAAATACTTGGCAAGATCATAATTAACCGCCTTGTAACCAGTGTTGTGAATGAGGTGTACCCAGAAAGTCAATGTGGGTTCCGCGTGTGTCGTGGTACTGTAGATATGCTGTTTTCTGCACGACAAGTGCAAGAAAAATGCATAGAGCAGAACATGGACCTCTTCATGGTGTTCATTGACCTCACAAAGGCCTTTGACTCAGTGGGTCGTGAAGGTCTATGGAAAATACCCCGCAAAGTTGGATGCCCCCCCCCCACCCCCGTTTGGTGAACGATCCTTTCATGATGGAATGGTTTGTCGTGTTGTTGATCAGGGCTCTTTTTCAACACCGTTTGAGGTTAGTAATGGAACAAAGCAAGGCTGTGTTATGGCTCCATTGCTGTTTACAATCGTTTTTTTCTGTCATGCTCCATGATGCCTTCAAGGACTGCGACAAAGGGGTGATGATCAAGTTCAGAAGTGATGGGAGCATATTCAATCTAAGGCGTCTTCAGGCCCGTACCAAAACATCCTCAATGCTGATCCGAGACCTTCTGTATGCCGATGATTTTGCCCTAGTTGCACATTCATTTGAGGATGCCCAGCACATCGTGGACCAATTTTCAAGAGCCTGTCGCAGGTACGGCCTGACCATCAGTATCAACAAGACGGAAGTTCTACACCAACCAAAACCAGGGCCACCTCCAACCACAGAACCCATCAAGATTAATTCCGCGATCTTGGAAGTATCCTTGCACAGAATGCCAAAATTGATGATGAAATCACAGCATGCATTAGCAAGGCCAGTTTATCGTATGGTGGGTTACAGCACAGGCTATGGTCAGATCATGGCATACGACTCAGTACGAAAATCCAGGTTACAGAGCCGTGGTTTTGAGTACACTCCTTTATGGCTGTGAGACATGGACTCAATACCGTTGTCATATCAAACTTCTAGAGCAGTTGCATCAACGTTGCCTTAGAAAAATATGCAAGGTATCTTGGACTGACAGAATCATGCCTGTCAGGCAGACATCGTATGTGCCTCGAGTGTTTCCGTAGATTCTATTGATTGTTTCAATATTTGTATCATCATGCGCATATGCAATACATAATATGCCCATATAATACATTTGAAACCACCTGTAGTCAACAGTGTCGACGCCGTATTTTCACGGGGTTTGATGTAAACCACTTGAGCGGGAGGCATAAAATGGGGTCTCATTAAAAGAACATTTTGTTTGTACGTTGTAATAAAATCCATATGGCTTAAGGTTGGTATTTCAAATAAACCCCATACCTAGCCCCAATTGCACGCTTGAGCGGTTCTTTTCAAGCTTCGTGCTTGGCAGGTGTGGAATGGCAAATACTGATGTGTTAGATCTCTGTGGTGTATCCAGTGTTGAAGCCATGATTATGCGTGCTCAATTACGCTGGGCCGGACATGTAGTGCGCATGGGCACAGAAAGAATTCCGCATGCCCTTATGTTAGGCGAGCTGTCATCAGGAAAAGGATCACGAGGAGGACAGCGGAAAAGATACAAGGATGTTCTTCATGCAACCCCTAAAAAGCTATGATATCGCCCCTCAATCCTTTGAGACCATTGCCATGGACCGCACACTCTGGCGTAGTAGATGCAGTGAGGGCTGCAGACTGTTCGAGGAAGAAAGAACTGCAAGATTAATTGAAAGACGAAGGCTCCGCCATGCTGTTGCTTCAAGTGTTCCACAAGTTGAAGGCTCACCATTTGTCTGTGGAGGCTGTCATCAGACCTGACCTTCACGCATTGGCCTGATCAGTCATCGCAGACACAAACATTAACACATAGGTGCAGGAGACAAGACATTCATCGGACAACGATGAGTCAATCCATCAAAAGTACGCATTTTAGTGGGAAATGAAAATATTAAGTGGGAAGTGGGAAATGAGCTAAAATTTAAGTGGGAAGTGGGAAATGAGCTAAAATTTAAGTGGTAAGTGGGATCAGGATACCCCCCCATCTAGACCCTCCTCTTTGCTTTCTGCGTCGTCTGGAGAGCTAACTTGACCATCGTTAGGTCTTTCTGCTAAATGTGGCATTCCCAGCGTGCTCACAAAGATGTTCCCTCATTATGGTGTGCTTTCTGCGAATGGTCCTATGATCCTGCTTTTTAACCAGTTCATCAGAAAGGTCACAACCCGTGTTCCCCGACGATCTCAAACGTTTTGGCCACAAAATATGCACCCGAGGAACCATAAAAAAGGCTGACAATGTTGTTTTCTCAGTTCTGACGTCTTTCTTAGCATCTGGAGCTAGCATCGACTATGTGAAATTAGGGGGTTATCAGATCGTATATGTTGTATGCACAACTACTAATATTGAAAAACGTCAGCATACTTATCGTAATAGATATATGATATGGGTAATATAATGAATTGTAAAAAATATTGATTTAACAAAGTACTACTCACGGTGGAAAGTTCAATTTCTTCACGTGCGCAGAATAAATGTATGTTACTTTATTTTATCGGTGGGTTATTGACGTGTAATCTTGGCATATTTGATATAGCTGATATTTAATGTGAATTTATCTTCCAGATGTTGGATATTATGTTTAAAATGTTGGTGAAGTTGTCGTTACTTATGGTGTGCTTTCTTACAAAATTGAATGGAGAGCTTGACGTGGACATTGATCCCAATGGATACATATTATACTGCCCATGCGTGGGTCGTTTCGGATATCAAGTGGGTCACTTCCTAGGAGCATTATCTTTTGCACATGGGCTAGGTAGAACTCTAGTGTTGCCGCCATGGGTTGAGTACCATCAAAACCGAAGTACGCCAGTTCTAGTCCCATTCAAAACATACTTTCGTGTTGAAGCTGTCAATGAGTATCATCCAGTTATTACAATGGAAGATTTTATGGAAGAACTAGCTCCAAAACTGTGGCCCGTTGGAAAAAGAATATCATTTTGCTACCAGGCACGTGGCAGTTTCAGTGATATGAATCCCAGTGAAAGAAGCTGTAATGCCAAAGTGGGCAGCCCTTTTGCACCCTTTTGGGATAATTTTAACATTGACTTTGATTCTTCAGAAATTTATGGACTGGATCATAACACTGAACAGGAGCACGTTGTGAAAGATTGGGGAAGCAAGTACCCACCTAGAACTCACCCTGTACTAGCATTTACTGTAGCACCTGTGGCAGCTGCTAAATTTCCAGTTAGGGAGATCGACCTCCCTTTGCAGAAATATGTACGATGGTCACCTTGGTATGAGTATCGCGCATTAAAGTATATTGCAGAAGATGTGGAAAGACCATTTATTGCTATACACTTGATGAACAGTATTGATTTTCAACGTGTCTGTGAACTTGCCTCACCTGGTAGGAACTTGTTTGCATCTGCTCAATGTCTGGGATTTAGAAATGAAAATGGAGAAGTTACGAAAGAGTTATGTATGCCAAGTGAGAGCAGTGTGATTGACCAGCTGGAGAAAGCAGTGGAAAAGTATAAGGCAAAAACTGTGTTCATTACTACTGATTATAACCCTATGATTTCTCAATTCCAAGAGGCAATGGAAAGTGTAAAATTTGTAACTGAAAATTTTGATCCACAACTTGAATTGGCGATTCTTGGACAAGCTGACCATTTCATTTGCAATTGTGTCTCCGCATTTACAGCTTTTGCTACAAGGGAAAGAAGAGCTAATAATAGATCTGTAGAGTTCTGGAATTTCACACCAGTAAATCCTGAAACGATGTACAAGTTATAAAATGAAACTTATGCTGTTAGTGTGGTTTTTATCATAGTTTGTGCGACATATATTGACCTGATTATTGCTCGCTTATAATAAGATATTTTTCATTGTTATTTAGTACAAGTTAACAATGTTGTGCTATTATGAATTAAGGATATCCCTTTGAAGACGACTGATAATTTAGGAGGAACAGTATTGATAGGATTTTGATATTTGTGTATATTTAATACTGCAAGTCTGCAAAAAGACGCATACTAAGTAATTACTTGGTTATGTGTATTGAATCTTGATCGATTATTACAATTATTACAAATATTTTTTAAGTTCTTTACACTTTAAAATCAATTACAAATTGTATAGATGTGTACTGTGACAGTGAGAATTGTAAAATAGTTGTTATACATGATGTTTTGAAACGATGTATACACACTTAAATTTGCAGTTATTTCTGAAGAAAATATTTGTGCATAAAAATGTCGTTCATATGGACTTTTTATTTGATTTTTTGTTTTTCTAATTCTTAATTATTTTATAAACAGCTGTTATTACCATGATCTTTTCAAGGATATTGAACTTATGCTATAAATGAAAGTAACTATAATTTTGTGCTGGATGATTACTTACAATATTCCTTACAATATTCCGTAGATGTCAAATACATGTAGATCTACCAATAATGAAATTACTATACACAATTTCCTTCTGATGCTCAAACAATGACATGGTAACCCCAACCTTTAGATTTAAATATTTTGTTGCAAATAGCTTCAGTTACAGTAAGTTGTAAAAACCCACTTATGGAGTCTCCTGCACTTAAGAGGGGGATGACACAGGGTAGTGGAACATGGAACATTGGGTCAAAAAATAGTGGAACATGGAACATTGGGTAAAAAAAATAGTGGAACGTGGAACATTGGGTCAAAAAATTAGTGGAACATGGAACATGGGAAGTTATAGTGGAACATGGAAAATGGCAATTCCCTCAATTTTTTACGCACTTTTGTTGCGATTTTACAGTGTTTTGACCCATATAGTTACCTCTACTTTCACACTAAACCCATCCTTTTAGAATACTAGTAGGTCACTGCCAAGTCACAATGCAATCATGCAATTATGAGTACATTATGTTTCATATTGAAAGTTATCTCATTCAACCTAAGTTACGATTACAGATTCATTCAAGACATAAATATCCTACCTATAAATTTAAGCTTAAGATGCTTAATACAACAGAGGAAAATTGTAGCATTTGCATTGCACGTTCATTTAATGGACAAGCAACAAGGAACAGTTTTCTTACAACACATAAAACCCTGCTATATATTCTTGCTGTGCTCATAGTTAAGTTGAGGTCTGCAGCATTGGTGTATGAATGAAACAAAAGATGTGGGAGATAATAAACAATCAGAAATAATCAAACCTCCAATGTGCCCTTGACCTCATTTTGGCCTTCACCTTGTGGATGACATTATGTGGCCATTATTACTCCTGGAGCCACGGGCTGTTTGCATCCATAAAAGGGCCACCAAATCACCCACTTCATTTTCATACAGGACCATATGGAGCACAATTTTAGCAAGGGTAGAGATTTCCAAACCCGGCAGTAAGTGAGATATTTGCTGTTTTGTTAGAACAGCACCATTGTGAAATCACTCAAAAAAACTAGGGGTAGGGCAAATGAAAACTGAAGTCGAATCATGAAGAAATAACATATGTCGTCATATGAGCACTCAAATTGAAGCTTAGAGTATCACCTATAACATGAAATCAAGTTCGATGTTGTTGGATCAAGGCCAAGGTCATTCAAGGTCAAACTAAAATTCAGTCCTTCATAAAGTTAAAGGACTATGAAAATAGTGTCAATGATAGGATTATCAAACTGTTGGGGATATATACAAACTATACAACATTAGGCAGTTTTTTGGGAAAACATGTAGGCTCTAGCTATAAAACTAAGACAAAGAGGTTCATTTCAAAACAGGTCAAAATTTGGAAAATTAGTGACGCCAAAGACATAGAGTGGGCGAAATAAGAACTGACGTAGAATGCTGAAGATACAACATATGCCATCATATATATAAATATATATATTACCTATTACATGAAATCAAGATCAATGTATTTAGATGAGCGTCAAGGTCATTCAAGGTCAAACATCAATGTATTTTGACACATGCCTAAAATTCAGACCTTCATAAAGTTGAAGGGCTATAAAAATCGTGTCATTGATTGGAGTATTTAGCTGTTGGTATATATATACAAACTATACAACATTAGGCAGGTGTTGGGGAAAATATGAATGCTCTAAGCAGTAAAAGTAAGACAATGAGATCCATTTCAAAATAGGTCAAAATGTGGAAAATTAGTTCCTGTAAAAGACATACAGTGGGCGAAGTGAAAACCAAAATAGTATCATGAAGAAAAACATATGTCATTATATAAGCACTCAAGTTGAATCTTATAAAATCATTTATATATGAAAGTATGTTCAAGGTAATAGAGTAAAATTCAAGGTCATCCAAGGTCAAAACATTATCTGAAGTGATATATGCCTAAATTATGATCATTTATGCAGTTGTACATGTATGAAACTCACATTTATATTTTCTAATAGCATGTACATAACATCATAGTAATCATAACATCAAATAGCTTCAATACAAAGACCAGGTCTCAACCATGGAAAGAAATTCTCTGATGGTCAGTTGAAAACTAAGAAACAATCCAAGAAATAAATTGCCTGTACATGTCTTACAGTGTCACTGATATTCAAACTGCAAGATAAGGGACGGTGCAATATTTACCAGGCAGGGGGACCGGTGCATTTGGTAGGGGGACAGGTACTTTTTTCAAGGTGCAAAGAAGGGGGACCTGATGATTTTTCATTCTCATTGGGCATGGGACGTGTACTTTTTTTCACCTGCTGAAATCCCACTTTGACAGGAGCGAATCGGTACAAATTATTCACGCGAATGGGACAATGTTGCTCACTTGGTCATAGTTAAAGCCGCATCTCACTGGTTCCGGCGCACTGGGAACTTACACTCAGCTGATAAAAATCGGTCAGATATCCAGATTTTTTTTTCATCTACGCTGAGCATCTGCCGGCTACACCGACCCAGCGTTCCTTTGCCGATTTACGTACATATGACGTGCTTGTAACGCTCGCTGCCAGTACCCCGCCAAAATATTTCTTGGAAGATTATCAATCGGTCCGCTCTTTTAGTGGCAAAACCCACAGCGACGGGAGCCGTACGTCAACTTCGTGCGAATTGCTCCAATGCATTTTACATACGGTAAAACCCACAGTGAAATTCTGCCGTACGTCGCCGTATGGCAGCGGACCGCTGCCGTACGGCAGATTTTTCAATCGCCTAGGGGGGCAATCGACACGAACGAGCCGTACGGCGTCTTATGGTGCATGCCGTACGGCGTCGGATGAATTGCTTTAGTAACTTTTCTATTGGGTAAAACCCATACTGACGGATTGGTATCAAATATAGCCTTACGGCAAATCACCTTAGCGCACCAGTAATTAATACTTTACTAGTAATGTGTTTATTAAGTTAATATATAACGACAAGAAAAAGTAGGATATGAAAACAGAAAACACCGTCTCGGCAAACGTCTTTCTATGTCACTATACAAAGAAGTAGATAGACTACGTGAACGCTGCCAAAATTAAACGTAACTATAAACGTAGAACTTGATTGTTATCTGAGTTTAAATTCAAACACACGATATCATTGTAAGATGTTTAGAGTTATTTGAAACACGGCATTCATTTTATATATAATATAATATATATGATGATATTAATACTAAGATTCATAATAATAGGGTGTGCCAATTCCAGCTGCCGTACGGCAGCCGTACGTCAACTTATATGATCCGTCACTGTGGGTTTATAATCGCCGTACGGCAGATTTGCCGTACGGCAGCCGTACGGCGACCATCAGTTGCTGTGGGTTTTGCCCCTTACGCTCCCAGGTTTTGGGCTGCTCAAAACATAGAAAGCGTAAATGGCATATGTCAATCGATAATCCATTGATTTTTTATGTGGGGCATACGTCCTACATACGCCAAACATACGCTACACATGAGCTGAATATCCGCCGCGTATTGGGAGCAGATGCTCAGCAGATTAAAACGTTGGCGTAAGCTTGGCGCACCTTGAGCATACGATGGTGTACATTCAGAAGGTGTTCAACGTACTGTAGGTCTGGCTGAGACTTTTTTTGTGCGTCTGTTGTGCATTGGGGTTGCCTGACCTTGCTTTCACTGTCTGCTTTTCTCACACCAGGTTTTGCCCCAGTCTTGCAATGAAATCATTTAATGCCAAAAGGGGTTACCTATCAGCAGATGCTCTACGTATAAAATAATTTACCTGTAAATCCCTTGAATTTATGTGTCAACCATACACAAACTAGTGGGACGCTGCCTTTAGGTCTCAATAGATGACATTGAATGTAGAAAAAAATCAGTCCTGCAACAATGTGTAAAGCTAATTGAACTATTATGTGAATATGCGATTTCTTATTCGCGCAACAGATATTTTTATCCAAGTAGAATGTATTGAAACAAATATAACTATCTTAGCACAATTTTTCAAGAGGTTCTGTTCACTACCAGAATGGCACAACCAATGTGAATTTTAATTAACAAAATATAAGAAAATAATTTGGAGATGTAATAAAAAACATATCCATATACACATCAATACCTTTCAAATCCCTTCTTATACTTCTTGCATAGGGAAAATATAGTAGCATAAACTGTGTAAAACAAAACAGTAATTACAAAATATAACATGACTCGATCTTTTAATAAAAAATGATAATGCTGATAAATACTTGAGCAAGTTATCTATTGGCAAAAATGCGTATTTTCAGCAATTTTAACCTTGAAATATGATTACTTTGATGTCAGTCAACAAACAGAAAATGGTAATAAAGATAAAAATCACAAAAGTATGGATGGCAAAACATGTTAAAACATGAAATTAGGGTCAGTATTACTATAAAACTAGATTTGTTTGCACACACAAACTTCACTAGTCAGCAAACATTAATAGCCTATGATGAGTAGCTCCAGGATTGACCAAAACCGCAAATTAAAGTCAAAATCATACATAGACGAAAACAGCAAAAGTCAATAGCCTGTATCTATACATTTTGCATGTCAATTATGTAGATAATTAACATGGTTAAACTACTGAACAGAAATCTGTAAATAGATCCCACATGTAAATGAAAATATGTTGTAATGGCCTAAATTATCTACCACCTCTATATTACTACTGCTTTTATACCGCCTCCATTTAAATTCATTTTGCGGATTCTCCACATCAATTCAATTTTTATCTCGCATGTCAAAAAAAGTTTATATTCATGGGAGGGGACACAGACTTTTTTATGAATGGAGGTCATGGGACATCAGTTTTTTTTCACATCAGCATGGGACATGACCTTTTTTCAGACAAGATTTTCGATATGCACCGGCCCCCCTGCCTGATAAATATTGCACCGTCCCTAATATACAGCAGTCAATGAATAGCAGATATCATTATCATGTGTAACATATCTGCTAATACTGGCACACCAACATTTCTAGGATACTGGGTTTCTACAGCCTTTAATACTGGTGGCCTGGCACCTCCAGTAGCAGCAACAATTGATTTCATTCTGTCTGCAAGGGCAGCGCTTGAATGCTGAAAGTATATGTTCTTTAAGTGAGCGACTAGACTAGTAGTTGAAGGAATGACGACAACGGTCTTTTTGCGGTGATGGTAGAGAAAGTATCGTAGTTGGCCCATTATTTAACACACTATTCCAGATTTTAAAACATTTTTCAGGTACTGCTTCACTGCCCCAAAATCAATATTTGCTGGATCCTTTCCGAATTCCTGAAGTTGGAGGGCAGATTTTGCTTTTAAACTAGCAGCTTTTGTACCCAATTTCCTAGTTGAATCACAACCAGTAAGGTGATGGAGTGGCAGTATTACTTTGCAGGTATGTGGGTTCATCCTCTCTGCCAAAGTATGAAGTGGTATATATGCCTAGTAGACACCAGGCCTGAAGGCTGATCCAGAGTTCTTTAAGGCCATGTCTTTTCAAGAGACTCCGATAATGAAGTCCAAGTACAACAACATCTGTATCATTATAAGTGTAAGATGACTCTTGAAGCTCCTTTGTTGACAGAATGCAAGGCATGTTGGATCATTCTTACATTTGCTTCTTCAATTCTTACATTTAGCACTGGCAATGTGATTCCAATATTGCTAAAGATACCTCTCATTGATTCAAAGTCATGAAGTCCCATTGCACTCACCACTAGGTCTGCTGCTTCTATTGGGTTGTCAACATTGTATTTCCGAAGTAGTAGTTGAAGCTTTTTTTTTTTTGTTCTTTGATGGAGCCCAAAATGATTCCATTGTCACTGGCAATGGTGTGTCATGAGACACATCATTCAAATCAATTGGACTGCAATTACATCTTCTGGCCCGTGCACTGTCATTAACTGAGCCATCTATGCATACATGTGTCAAATACATTTTCAATACGGTTAGCATTGTGGGAAAGACTTTGTACATGACTAACAAACTCTGTACAAAGGTCACCAAAGGTATGGTAAATCGCATACAACGTAATTCCGCAATGACATCAACAATTGCAGTAGTATTGGCACTT
>CM032669.1:57566766-57574266 GCA_019095985.1 Streblospio benedicti | reverse complement strand
TGAAAAACCCTATGAAAATGAAGTATTTTGGTGGGAAAAGGGGGGGCAGGGGGCGCGCGCCTCTGCCTATGATTGTACATAAAATTAGCATTTACTAAAATGTTTGACTGTCTACCTCTATCATTGAATGGTTTTGTCAACATACAATTGTCGCTTTCCTTTACATTATAGTGTAGAAACGTTTTGATCTAGCTCTACTTGTTTTGATTACAATATCGTGTAATTCAATGGTCAATTTTGTGGAGCATGACCTGTATTTGTGAAGGCGAATATCGACAATTGTGGGCACAAGATAGCGCACGTGAAACAGCAAGTAAATGCCTTTATTATATTAAAACATTCTTAGACGATAGAATTTACATAAATGAATAATGTTTAAACTACATCCAAACAAGTCCATTGAACATTATTCTCCTTAGCCAAGCGAAAAAAAAAATCATTACCGTCACTGACAGAGGGATATATTGTGTCATCTTACTAACCATAATTCACATAAAGAGCCGGTCACATACAATATTACGGCTGCATCACGGCCACGTCACGCCCAAAATGTTTTTAGAATCTGGTGGGCGTGGTTGTCAGTGGTACTCTTTGGTCAATTTAGACTTGGAAATGATCTTGCACGTGTTGTAGCCGTTAGCAGCGGTTCTAGTCGATGTGCTGCTAAACCACCTTCCAACTACGTGTAAGATCAAATCAATGCAGCGGCCAAACTCCCACGCTCTGTGTCTCGTGGATAACCTGATTGTAGTCACAGTACCTCCTGCTGTAACTATTAAATCTTGCATCGTTCAGCCACGCATTGAACACTGATTATCCCGTCTGCTTCACGTGTGTTGCACGTCTTTATCAGTGTACCGCCCGTGGTTGGACGCGGAAACAAGTTTTGAGCTGCTCAAAACTTGTTTCCGCGTTCAACGGAGTCCGGATTGAGTCCCATTTCTTACCACGTCTATTGCTCGGCTGTAGCACGTTTTAAGCACATCTTAACCACGTCAATTATATAATTATTATTAGATATCACTGACAATTACGTCCACAAACATTTCGTTGTGTTTTGGACGTGATCTTAGTGGATATCATAAACAGCTATATATAACCTCGCTTTTACGGACACCTAGGTGTCCACATGAGACAGGTTCCTCTGTACATACATTTTTTAAAGATTTATGCATCATACTTTGTAAAGTACAGTAGGAAGGGCATTCATTTCTGTTTAAGTATCCTACAAAAGGGATTGCTTGTTTTATGCATATTTTGCATGACAATTTAGTACAAATACATTGTGATACTTTAAAAGTCCTTAAATGTGTTCATCGTGTTGAAATACATACATATATACATATTATGAACTTTATATACATACTTTAAAAGTATTCTACGAACATATGTGACGCAAGTGCACATAGAAATGCTTAAAAGAATTATCGTTGAAGGATTATGAACCAAGTTTATGACACATCTACTCAAACGTCTCAAACGTTAAAAAAAACTTTACACATTAGCAAGTATGCACAAAGCATTCACACGTCTTTGGACATATTTGGACGACATTTAATTTATGCAGACAAAATTTTGTTACTTCGAGAAACAAACTGTTACACATACTTATAAATGATAATGGCCTGACGCAACTAGGTGCAACATAATTATTCTCATCAAGTTTAAACTAAATTTATTCGCCAAAGCTCATAGATGGAATTCTCTAATGTGTAGAGCAGGCCTAAACCATTACATGTTTAAAGATATCGCGGCCGCAGTCAAAGAATGACTAAGAATTGTGGACGTTGGTGTGCGATAGTTATTAACGGTTAACCAAAGTAGGGTAATGTTTATGCAGCGCGCAATATGACGTTCACATACACATGTGAGGAGCTGAATGTCTCCGTGAAATTGCCCTTTATGCAGCGCAGTCCAGGCGCCGTATCTTCATGGTGGCTACCTTGTAGGAGTATTCCCACCCTCTCCAGTAAAACCACTGTATGCCATTTTGGACTGGCACGTCGCCGCCGTGGAGGTACGGGCCTGTAAGGCGAGCAGTAAAGCAGCCGTTGTACCACCAGCCGCCAGTGGAACCGTCTGTTCCATCAGCACAGTTACCAGATGACCACTGATCGTTGTCCTGGTCAATGGTGGTGAACATCATGTTGTTGTGGATATCCATCGAGTCGCCTGCAGTGCCGCTGTAGCTTCCGATGGTGAGTTTGTACTTGTCACATCCTGGACCCACACGGAACGTGGAATACTCCGCATATCGTGTGTTATTCTCCCAGTCCATGAGATCCACTCGCAGTTTGTAAGCATTGTTGGCCGTGAGTTTGTTCATCTGGATTAGGCCCATCCAGTGGGAGCCTTGCGGGTCACCGAAACCGGCCTCATATTCTGCCCACTTTTTGAAAACAAATTCTGTCACATTATCCTGCCTGTGGAGTATGCGGGTCCATGTGCAACTGTCACCAGGCGTCATCTCACAATATACATTTTTTATCTGGCAGTTTTCTCCTTTCATGTAATACATCCCACTGGTCTGATGCCCTTGGGCTCTAATATCATCACAGTCTTCAGCTTCACTGATCTCCATAAGATTTGCTGTAATCAAGTTTTGATTAGCAAGATCTTGCTGCAGTGTGATGACATTATTCTCCAACACGTTGTTCTTAGCAATCAATTCTATGATCATGTTTTCTGATATTGCAAGTGTATCCGTCAAGTTCTCAACCAGTTCAGTCAGCATTTGCACCTTCACTGTATAACAATCAATATCATTACACGGATTGTCAAGCTCAGGGGATAGAGGCGTTGCACTGGCCACTGCGCAAAACAGCAAAACTACCAACAAACTCATTTTGATGTTGACAGTGCCGTTGTAGTAGTATGGGGTTGTAAGTAATTATCAAAAGTTTTTCTTTACTCTTCTATGACTTCCTCTTACTTTAATTTGTTGTCTATTTACTTTTTCGAAGAAACATATCTCTTAATGCACGTAGATATCCAGTTATTGTCTGATCTCACACGATATCATTGTACAGTCATCTGAATTAGGCAACAGCTCATTCAATTTGTAAAATGTGTTGCACAACAAACAGACAAGGTAACTGAGGTTTCAGCTTTAGTTGGCGACACATGGCGTGCACGTGTGACATACATAACATTCAATGAGCTTCAACATACGCAATCTCGGGGGGGGGGGGTGCTACTTCCATAGTCGCCCTATACGACATGTGCCACTGATAGGTCACCTTTTTCAACCCCGCAGTTTCACTAGGGGTCACCTTTTCAACCACTCAGTTTCACTAGGAGTCATGATTTCAACATTCCAGCCAGTTTCACTAAGGAGGTTCTATCTCGAGGTTCATTATCTAGCTCTCTTTTCATGGGATTTTGCGTTATCGAGCCATAAAAAGCATAAAAGGTAAATATAAGTTGTAGAAAATCTTGTTTTCATTACAGTATCACATAGAATAATACCCCTAGGGTTAATACCCCATTGTTTTCATCCGGTGGTTTCACTAGGGGTATCATTTTCATAGTTTTGCTGGTTTCACTAAGGGGTATGATTTTGGACCTTCAGTGGCACCCCGCTACCAATTCAATTCACCGCTGAAATACCCCCCCCCCCCCCCCCCCAATCCACACAATATAGATACCATGCCATTCCTACCCAATGGAATTAAATGGAATTAAATATTTGTGGTTGTCCCAAAATCACAATTTAATATTTCGACGACTCTTTAAGTGACCTTTAAAATAATAAATTCACTATTGATATAGTGAACCTATTCTCCTCCAGTGTCTGACCAGAGATGACATAAATAGAATTTTGTTGTCTAGGAATACATTAACCAGTTACATAATCATTGCGTTGCTTCAGCAGCTGAAGCGAAAGCCTTGTGTTTCGTGCGTTTGTAACCATGTATTAGCCTATCACAGGGCCTTTAAATGATCTGACATCAATTCTTAAAGCTTCTGTATAATGCAAATGTTTCTAATTGTTTGGCTAATCTGACGTCATTAACTGAAAGCACATGGCTTCTATTTTTAGAACAGCTATCTATTTTCAAACCAGCTATATAGCTGATGTATTTGGGTATTTTCTGGTTTATGTATGGGGTACAGTTTATTTGTAATGGCGAAGCTTTGATCAAGCTGACATACTTAATGTCTTGGTTAATCCTTACCTGGCAAATACGTCATGCATGCTGTTGCATCTGCAGCTATTTCTTATGAAAACTTATTTTAAAGGCTATAACAGGCCAGGCCATTCGAGGCTGTATATTTAATCGCAGAGGAATTCCTAGGGTTTTGTAAAAAGACCTTATATCTATAAGAGCTAGAGGCTGTCACAGTTATACTTGGTCTTCATCTTTATACAAATAACAGATGGTGACTGAAGAATGGATTGTGGGATGGATGCGGAGGTAATTGGTATATTAGAATATATGCAGATATTATGCGGATCACTACCGCTTCCTAATCTTCCGCTGGAGTTAGACCTCCTCTCATGCCACAATGTTAAAGTTCTTGGGGATTATGGAGTGGCCCGTATATGACAGATGTGATCTCTTACGACGGTAGGCAATCTCTTGGGAATCAAGCGCTCCTTAATTTGAGTGTTCAGGGTCTATGTCGTTTCATCGACATAGGTGTACTTGCAACCGCGCACTGAACTTGATACCACATTGATACCACATTTGTATATTCGGCCCGATGAAGTTGTTGAAACAACTACGAAAGTCTCACCAAAAAAGGACAGGTTTGGTTCCCAACGGTATCTGGTAATATTCTGTATGTAATCATGAATGACGGAACCCAGGATACTGTAAGTTTACATTCTTTGAACTGTTACATGTACTTATAAATGAGAATGGTCTGAAGCAACAAGATGCAACATAACTAATTTTCCTTTCAAGATTTAAACTGAATTTATTTGCGAATGCACATAGGTGGAATTTGGTATGTGTATAGTAGGCTTAAAAGATTACATTGTCAACATATTGCCTCTGTTTGACAATGAATGACTAATAATTGTTTATGTTCTTGCGTGACCGTTATTAACGGTTCTCCATAATGGGGTGAAGTTTATGCAACACGCAAAATGACGTTCACATGCACAGTGATGGAGCTGAATGTCGTTGTGAAATTTCTTTATGCAACGCAGTCCAGGCGCTGTATCTTCATGGTGGCCACCTTGTAGGAGTAGGTGTAACCTCTCCAGTCCGAACCACCATATGCTGTGGCCAAATGGAACGGAGCCATTCGTGAGGCACGGGCCTGTGAGGCGACCAGTGAAGCAGTCGCTGTGCCACCAGCCGCCCGTGTAGGAGCCTGTTCCACCAGCACAGTTACCAGATGACCGCTGATCGTTGTCCTGGTCAATGGTGGTGAAACGCATGTTGTTGTGGCAGTCCATTGAGTCTCCCGCGGCGCCGCTGTAGCTGCCGATGGTGAGTTTGTACTTCTCTGATCCACGACCCACATAGAATGTGGAATACTGAGCGTATCGTGTGTTATTCTCTCAGTCCATGAGGTCCACGCGCAGTTTGTTAACATTGTTGGTGGTGAGTTTGTTCATCTGGGTGAAGCCCATCCAGTGGGAGCCCTGGGGGTCACCGAACGCGCCCTCATATTCTGCCCACTTTTTGAAGACAAATTCTGTCACATTATCCTGCCTGTGGAGTATACGGGTCCATGTGCAATTGTCACCAGGCGTCATCTCACAGTAGACATTTTTATTTGGCAGTTTCCGCCTTTCATGAAATACATTCCACTGGTCTGGTGCCCTTGGGCTCCTAATATCATCACAGCCTACACTCGTACTAATCTCCACAAGATTTGCTGTAGTGCTCTCTATAATAAGTGCTTGATTTACAAGATCTCTGTAGTGTGCTGACATTATTCTCCAACATGTTATTCTTATCGATCAATTCTATGATCCTGTTTTCTGATTCTTCAAGTATATCCGTCATGTTTTCCACCAGGTCAGTCAGCATTTGCACCTTCACCGCATATTCACTATCATCACATGGATTGTCAAGCTCAGGGGGGATAGAGGCGTTGCACTGGCCACTGCACAAAACAGCAAAACTACCAACAAACTCATGCTGATGTTGACAGTGCTGTTGTCGGGGGTTATTATCAAAGGTTTTTCTTTATTTCTCTATAGCTTCCTTTTACTTTGATTTGTTGTCTATTTACTTTCTAGAAAGGATATATCTCTTAATACACGTAGATGTCCATTTATTGTCTCTTCTCATACGATATCATTGACAGTCACCTGAAGGCTACAGTTCATTTAATTCATAAAATGTGTTGCACAACACACAGACAAGGTAACTTAGGTTTAGTTGGCGGCACATGGCGTGCACGTGTGATACACAGGGGCAATTTAGACAGTGATCTATGCTTGTTCGACTGGTGTGGAGCCTAAACAGCATGCTGTTAATATGCTGTTTGTGTGCAATGCAGATATGTCTCTCAAAGCAAGGAGTGGTGAAAGTGTATGGTAAATTTTGACATAGAGATGGGTTAACATTAGAATTCGCATTGGTATTTAGTTTTATATAATACTTTTTTGGAACTATTATTATTTTGAAAGGGGTACTGTGGTACTGAAACATATTATAAGATTTTTTTAAGGGGCCAACAGGTACTTTTATGTATTTTAAAAACATCGTTAGACCACGTTACACGATAAGGCAGTAAAAATAGAACAAAGAGCGTAGAATCAAATGACAAACAAGAAAAATAAGAACGGGCTTCTAACGGAGTTTCTAAAGTAAGTCTCTTATAACCATAGGCGCTCGCATCAGTACAGTAAATTGCTATTAGCCCTATGACTATATAATTGAGAAAAATAAATTTGAAAGAAGGTAACAAGCAGATTTTTTACCACGCAATCTTCTATCATCATATTGTACTCTGAATCAAACTACTTAAAAGTTCATCCGTCAAAACCACTGACACTAATCAAAGACTTGGATAATCGTTATTTTGTTTGAAAAAATTGGCAATATTTACATTTGAGCTACAGTTTCCACTAAGATCTGGAAGTGGAATAGGTGTCTCACGCGAAACTTGTAACAATGCCAACAGAAATCTCCACTAAAAATTTAGCACTATGCAAATCCACAATTATAGGTCCCAAGTCACATTTTATCCAAACGGATAAACAAGCAAGTTATAAATTAGTGGTGATAGTAACTTTTTGAGTAATCATATGACCAAAAAACTAAATCAGATAGTTTTAAAGAGTGCGCTTTAGCTGAAAGGCGGTTTTAAAACAACATGAACTGATCTCTGTCACAGCCACCCACTGACTGGGTGAAAGGCTCTCAAAGAATGAAGGGCTGTGTAGGAGACACACATAACTTCCTGAACAGTGTGGAAATCTTTGTTCACTGTGATAATTTATACATAAAATGATTAATTATTAGCTCCATGGGTGGTGTCACAGCCAATATTGTACTGATTTAAGAAAAGGTCAAACTATAGAATGAGATG
>CM032669.1:57535679-57556899 GCA_019095985.1 Streblospio benedicti | reverse complement strand
GGAACTATTAATGAATGGTGCATTCACATATCAGATTACATTCATTATTACGGAGATAATACTTCATAACTACAGAAGTCCACAAGAAATCAAGGAGTGATGTTCTTTTTCAGATTTCATCCATTTACTTTAAAATCCTAGTTCACAGATTTTAATTAATCATTGTATTATATTGTATTGTTACAGCTTATTTTTCATAAAATGCATAGCAAAATATTCATCCCATATCAAAGTTTAGTTAAAAATTAGTTGTAAAGCATACAGTAAAATAGATGTTTCGCCAGTTTACAGAATGACTGGAATAAAACTTAAAATATACACTTTGAACTATATAATAAGTGATATACTTATATAGAAAAAGCTTTGAAACTTTAGATGTAGGATACTTAGTTGTAACAATTTTTAATACATGTGATATAGTTAAGTGTTTATTTTATGTTTTATTCCAGTCACTCTGTAAATTGGCGAAACATCTATTTGAAAATATGCTTTACAAGTAATTTTTCACTAAACTTTGATATGGACTGTGATATTTTACTATATGCTTTTATGCGAAATAACCGGATATAATACAATATTGGTTACATTGGCACATTCAAGAGGTGGAAATTGCTCATCCATTCCACCACTCAATGTAGTCAAATTTGGTGAACAATGGTGCAATTTTGATAACAAGAGCTTTCAGTGAAAGTTTCACTTTAAAATTGCATATTGGCATCTTTTAGTCTTATGAAATGGGGCTAATGTTTAAAAAGATGCCAATAGGCAATTTTGAAGTACAACTTTTACTGCAAGCTTTATCAAAATCCATCTATTGTTCCCATATCAGTAATAATTGCACTACATTGAGTGGGCAAAGGCAAGGCAACTTTAACCTGTTCAAGTGTGCCCATATAAATTTTAAGCAGTTAATATCAATCTTGCATGAAGGATTAATTAAATCCTCTGAACTTGGCCAACACCTGTCTTCCATGGACACTTTTTACTTTAATAAGTGTTTGTCTTTTTAATATATATCATAGCGAATTATGCCAATTGACGACGCGTGAGAATTGACTGTGTTACATGCCTCATAATATCCATACGAATCACTAAGAGATCAAGGAATATATATATACAGTAAATGCTTTACCTTTGCAATATTTCAGTGGCCATATGGTATTAATCAATATAAAGCTTCGTTCGGCAAATATTGTGAGTGGACATAACATTTTAACACTTAATCTACCAAGCATTTTGCTCATTATGTAATCATATCAATGTACGTCCAAATGGGTCATGTTCAGCATTTCGCGGCCCAAAGATATAACCTTTACTGGAATCGTTCAAACCACTTATTTATTCACAGGAATTGCTTTGTGCATTCAGAAACGCATTTGATGGCTTCTTTTTAACCAAACCGGCACAGGATTATCAACATATACACCAAGAATTTATTTCAAACTTTTCTTGTAAAGCCCGCTCGATTCGAAATGTGTACGACAAGATGGATTTTGACGGGATGATTTTCATCGCATCACCGCATTTGGGCAACAATATAATTGTGTTTGGACATCAATAAGTGTATGAATGAAACGAACATGTAATTGCTTTTGTTCTTATACAGTGGGAAAATTTGAAATGTCCACTACACAGAGGTATGTATGCTATTTGGGGGAGCAAATATAGTGTCCACGGTCCACATAAGACAGGTGTCCACTATACAGAGGTTCACTGTATATATGTTATATAGGAAAACTGAAACGGGAGAATTGAAAACTGTCCACATAAGGCAAGTGTCCACTATATGGAGGTGTCCACACGGACAGGTTCCACTGTAAATGGAACCACTTTAATTAGAATTTTATAGACAAAAATATAGAATAACATCACTGGAAATTTGTGCAAGAAACTTCAACAAACTTACACAAAACATGGCAATTGCACCTGAACTATAGCATCAAAATAGTAAGAAGGAAATCAAGCTGACATCAATGTTTGTTTCCATACAACATTTTCCTTTTGACCAAAATTATCATACAGTTACATTAGATGATCAATAGTTAAGAGACAATCAGGGTAACAAATTTTCAAGATATAATGGTCAAGGAAGGATACAAAGAATTTCCACTATCAATAACTATGTATATAAGCAAACTGCATGCATGACAAAGGCTGCACAACACATGTGATTACAAATGTATTGAAGAAGTTCATACAGATAAGTCACTTAGCCATTTTTCTCAAGAAGGAGACATCCAAAATATTGCCACTGCCTATAACTGCAATTGATCCAAAATGCTTCAAGCTACAAAGAGCTTAGAATTCACGGCCTAAGTTAGTTCATTCAGTGAGTAAATATTTGTTCATACCTATATCAAATTTCCTTTGGGTAAACCTTTCATTTACTCAAATTCAGGTTGTAATCCATAATTTAGTCACTCATTTGTAAGACAAACATAATTGTAAACATGCACATGGGTGGTTGATTAAGCAAAGGATCATTAATATATGCTTTCCAATTTAAGAAAAGATCTTAATTACATTATAAAATGCACGTGAATGCTGCACTGCAATGGGATACACAAGGAAAAGTTTTCAAAATATTTGAACTATTAATGAATGGTGGCATTCACATATCAGATTACATTCATTATTACGGAGATAATACTTCATAACTACAGAAGTCCACAAGAAATCAAGGAGTGATGTTCTTTTCAGATTTCATCCATTTACTTTAAAATCCTAGTTCACAGATTTTAATTAATCATTGTATTATATTGTATTGTTACAGCTTATTTTTCATAAAATGCATAGCAAAATATCACAGTCCATATCAAAGTTTAGTTAAAAATTAGTTGTAAAGCATACAGTAAAATAGATGTTTTCGCCAGTTTACAGAATGACTGGAATAAAACTTAAAATATACACTTTGAACTATATAATAAGTGATATACTTATATAGAAAAGCTTTGGAAACTTTAGATGTAGGATACTTAGTTGTAACAATTTTAATACATGTGATATAGTTAAGTGTTTATTTTATGTTTTATTCCAGTCACTCTGTAAATTGGCGAAAACATCTATTTGAAAAATATGCTTTACAAGTAATTTTTCAACTAAACTTTGATATGGACTGTGATATTTTACTATATGCGTTTTATGCGAAATAACCGGATACAATACAATATTGGTTACATTGGCACATTCAAGAGGTGGAAATTGCTCATCCATTCCACCACTCAATGTAGTCAAATTTGGTGAACAATGGTGCAATTTTGATAACAAAAGAGCTTTCAGTGAAAGTTTCACTTTAAAATTGCATATTGGCATCTTTTAGTCTTATGAAATGGGGCTAATGTTTAAAAAAGATGCCAATAGGCAATTTTGAAGTACAACTTTACTGCAAGCTTTATCAAAAATCCATCTATTGTTCCCATATCAGTAATAATTGCACTACATTGAGTGGGCAAAGGCAAGGCAACTTTAACCTGTTCAAGTGTGCCCATATAAATTTTAAGCAGTTAATATCAATCTTGCATGAAGGATTAATTAAATCCTCTGAACTAGGCCAACACCTGTCTTCCATGGACACTTTTTTACTTTAATAAGTGTTTGTCTTTTTAATATATATCATAGCGAATTATGCCAATTGACGTGCTGCGTGAGAATTGACTGTGTTACATGCCTCATAATATCCATACGAATCACTAAGAGATCAAGGAATATATATACAGTAAATGCTTTACCTTTTGCAATATTTCAGTGGCCATATGGTATTAATCAATATAAAAGCTTCGTTCGGCAAATATTGTGAGTGGACATAACATTTTAACACTTAATCTACCAAGCATTTTGCTCATTATGTAATCATATCAATGTACGTCCAAATGGGTCATGTTCAGCATTTAAGTCCAAAGATATAACCTTACTGGAATCGTTCAAACCACTTATTTATTCACAGGAATTGCTTTGTGCATTCAGAAACGCATTTGATGGCTTCTTTTAACCAAACCGGCACAGGATTATCAACATATACACCAAGAATTTATTTCAAACTTTTCTTGTAAAGCCGCTCGATTCGAAATGTGTACGACAAGATGGATTTTGACGGGATGATTTTCATCGCATCACCGCATTTGGGCAACAATATAATTGTGTTTGGACATCAATAAGTGTATGAATGAAACGAACATGTAATTGCTTTGTTCTTATACAGTGGGAAAAATTTGAAATGTCCACTACACAGAGGTATGTATGCTATTTGGGAGCAAATATAGTGTCCACGGTGCACATAAGACAGGTGTCCACTATACAGAGGTTCACTGTATATATATTATATAGGAAAACTGAAATGCGGAGAATTGAAAACTGTCCACATAAGGCAAGTGTCCACTATATGGAGGTGTCCACACGGACAGGTTCCACTGTAAATGGAACCACTTTAATTAGAATTTTATAGACAAAAATATAGAATAACATCACTGGAAATTTGTGCAAAGAAACTTCAACAAACTTACACAAAACATGGCAATTGCACCTGAACTATAGCATCAAAATAGTAAGAAGGAAATCAAGCTGACATCAATGTTTGTTTCCATACAACATTTTCCTTTGACCAAAATTATCATACAGTTACATTAGATGATCAATAGTTAAGAGACAATCAGGGTAACAAATTTTCAAGATATAATGGTCAAGGAAGGATACAAAAGACTTTCCACTATCAATAACTATGTATATAAAAGAAACTGCATGCATGACAAAGGCTGCACAACACATGTGATTACAATGTATTGAAGAAGTTCATACAGATAAGTCACTTAGCCATTTTTTCTCAAGAAGGAGACATCAAAATATTGCCACTGCCTATAACTGCAATTGATCCAAAATGCTTCAAGCTACAAAAGAGCTTAGGAATTCACGGCCTAAGTTAGTTCATTCAGTGAGTAAATATTTGTTCATACCTATATCAAATTTCCTTTGGGTAAACCTTTCATTTTCTCAAATTCAGGTTGTAATCCATAATTTAGTCACTCATTTGTAAGACAAACATAATTGTAAACATGCACATGGGTGGTTGATTAAGCAAAGGATCATTAATATATCCTTTCCAATTTAAGAAAGATCTTAATTACATTATAAAATGCACGTGAATGCTGCACTGCAATGGGATACACAAGGAAAAAGTTTTCAAAATATTTGAACTATTAATGAATGGTGGCATTCACATATCAGATTACATTCATTATTGCGGAGATAATACTTCATAACTACAGAAGTCCACAAGAAATCAAAAAAGTGATGTTCTTTTTCAGATTTCATCCATTTACTTTAAAATCCTAGTTCACAGATTTTAATTAATCATTGTATTATATTGTATTGTTACAGTTTATTTTTCATAAAATGCATAGCAAAATATCACAGTCCATATCAAAGTTTAGTTAAAAAATTAGTTGTAAAGCATATAGTAAAATAGATGTTTTCGCCAGTTTACAGAATGACTGGAATAAAACTTAAAATATACACTTTGAACTATATAATAAGTGATATACTTATATAGAAAAAGCTTTGGAAACTTTAGATGTAGGATACTTAGTTGTAACATTTTTAATACATGTGTTAAAAGTGTTTATTTTATGTTTTATTCCAGTCACTCTGTAAATTGGCGAAAACATCTATTTGAAAATATGCTTTACAAGTAATTTTTAACTAAACTTTGATATGGACTGTGATATTTTACTATATGCGTTTATCTTGAAAATAACGGATACAATACAATATTGGTTACATTGGCACATTCAAGAGGGTGGAAATTGCTCATCCATTCCACCACTCAATGTAGTCAAATTTGGTGAACAATGGTGCCATTTTGATAACAAAAGCTTTTCAGTGAAAGTTTCACTTTAAAATTGCATATTGGCATCTTTTTAGTCTTATGAAATGGGACTAATGTTTAAAAAGATGCCAATAGGCAATTTTGAAGTACAACTTTTACTGCAAAGCTTTATCAAAATCCATCTATTGTTCCCATATTAGTAATAATTGCACTACATTGAGTGGGCAAAGGCAAGGCAACTTTAACCTGTTCAAGTGTGCCCATATAAATTTTAAGCAGTTAATATCAATCTTGCATGAAGGATTAATTAAATCCTCTGAACTAGGCCAACACCTGTCTTCCATGGACACTTTTTACTTTAATAAGCGTTTGTCTTTGTAATATATATCATAGCGAATTATGCTAATTGACGTCTGGCGTGAGAATCGACTGTGTTACATGCCTCATAATATAAGAGATCAAGGAATATATATACAGTAAATGCTTTACCTTTGCAATATTTCAGTGGCCATATGGTATTAATCAATATAAAAAACTTAGTTCGGCAAAATATTGTGAGTGGACGTAACATTTTAACACTTAATCTACCAAGCATTTTGCTTATTATGTAATCATATCAATGTACGTCCAAATGGGTCATGTTCAGCATTTCGCGTCCAAAGATATAACCTTACTGGAATCGTTCAAACCACTTATTTATTCACAGGAATTGTGTATTCAGAAACGCATTCTCTGTCTTCTTTTAACCAAACAAGCACAGGATTATCGACATATACACCAAGAATTTATTTCAAACTTTTCTTTTAAACCCGGCTCGATTCGAAATGTGTACAAGATGGATTTTGACGGGATGATTTTCATCGCATCACCGCATTTGGGCAACAATATAATTGTGTGTGGACATCAATAAGCGTATGAATGAAACGAACATGTATATAAAAATGCGTACATCTTCAGAAATCCTATTCATGATAGATTCAAAACATGTTGTCGGCGCTGCATTGCTGTTGTCAAACTGTTTGAAACACGGCTGAACGTGATAATGATCAATCAGATGACAGCATTTTTTGGTGGCATTCGGGACCTCCACATCAATGAGCACGAAATCTTCTTAGTGTCTACTGTTTGTTGGTCGAATAAAAATGAATCATACAGGTAAATTCGTGTTGTATATCCTGTAAGTCAATGATAATTTTTATATTTTCAAACGTAAATAATAGCTACCTGCGTCATACGACTGATGTATAGATCTAGTACTTTTTTCTCCACTTAAAAGTTCTCCCCTTGCTTTCAATATATTTCAAATAAGCGAGGTGTTCACCAACCTCAAGAACAGTCTACTATTCAGTATTAACGTAAGTTCAAGTGCATTGTCAAACGTCGAACGGGCAGTGTTAAGCTGGATGAAGTACCACCCACCAAAAAAGATTGGACTTTTTAATGCCTTGTTAAGTCTTTTTTATAATTGATGCGTTCACATTGTATATGATGTAGAAAAAGGGTTGGTAGTGCAGCTGAACTAAAAAAAATTTAAGTCTTGCACATTTTCAGTCAACAATCTGGTGTTGACAGTTGGCAATTCTTATACATCACAGTAATTTAATCAGAGATTCTGCCCGGCTACCACGCTTTTTTGCCCAAAACCAAAACAAAACGGTTGGCTTTCAATTTATGTCATATTATGGGTAAATTCATATGGGGACAGATAAAGGTGTTACAATTAGATCAGAAATGACTACTCATTTACTTTGATATCAAACAATATAGCTACGACTTTTTGTTTAAAAATGCATTATTATTCATTAAAAGGCGCTTTGCAATGCTCAGTGTCAACAAGAAGGCTATATGTAACTGCAACTACAATTGTATAATGACAGACGCTGATGACTAGTCAGCTTTTAGACTCATAAACATTAAAAACATGGCGTTTCAAATAGGTAGCTTCCAATTCTTTTTATTCCAGTTTAAATGCTGTTTGCAATTATTTTACTTTTTGTGTCTTAGGAGAGAATCATACGGCAGCAAGAGGCCTACCGAGTAAAACCTAAGTATGAGGTCAATGCTGCGCCAAGGCTTCAGAAGGGTTTGATTGACATCTCCACAGCAAGGGGTTTTCCAGAGATTTTTTTGTTGTTTCCTGACTACATTGGGCGGCAGGGAATGTTCAGCGAAGATGCAAGGGTGCAAATAAAGAGTGTAAGTGCCGTTTTATATTAGTGTTTCAATTTAAGCACATATAAACAACCATTACAATCCATTGAACACAGGCTTCCCACGTGCAGTGGGCAGTTTTCTCTGGCTGTTTGCCTGTCCAAAAGAGGTTATTGATCGAATGAAAACAGATTTGGACAAAAGCGTGTTATTCGATTCGCCTTTAGCCTCTTTTTGTCATTCAGGTTGATGTGTCAATACTGATCATTTTAAGATCGACCACAGGTTTAATTAATTTCAATTTACAAAATAATATACCTTTCTTTTTACCATCCATGACTTTTATGGGTGATTGGTGCTTCATTATTGCAATGTATTTGGACAAAAGCTCATAAACTTTTCGAACTTTGAAGGTACAGGTGCCCACTTTTCAGTACAAGATGATACATTATGTATGTTAAAACGCTATACATACACTTCACTATTGATTAGGTGTTCTCGGCGAAAGTCTCAAAGCATTGCTCATGTCCATTGTGGTTTCTCAACAATACTACATATATCTCTAATTTCAGACGTGGACAGAGCCAGCGATCCTGTGGAACATTGTTGTCGCATGACAAGGAGATAAGAAGTCGTGGCGTTCCGTATACTTCAGAGTGCTCTGGACAAAGTCAGCTACATGTGTCGAGTGCCAACAAAGGTGGGCCTTTAAGCCAAGGTAACACTTATGGCTATTAATTGTAAATTCAAGCCATGGTCGCTGTAAGCAAAGCAGACACAAAATCGGTTCATCCGACTATGCTCATTGCATTTTATAACCAAAATCACAGTGGCAGGCCGGATAAAATGGAGGTGACATGTTTAACAAGTATTCGTCGGGGCAGCCGTAAATCTCCCCCTTCTCCGATCAGGCCATTTTTCCGATCAGACCATTTTTTAAAAGTACCCAAGTACTAAAATCTCAAATCACATGAGGAGAGTGACATAGTCATACAAAATGTCAAGTTTTGTGAGGATAGGTAATAAAGTCTTCTCAGGAGACAGATAAACACAAATTTGTAATAATTTGTTTTTTAAACACATCGTAATTTCATCAAAAGTAGGCAAAAGTACACCAAACTCTAATCAGCACTCAGGGTCAGGATTAGGTGGAAAAGTGCTACTCACTGCTATAATCATGCAAGAAGGGCCACTAATGCACTTCATGTATGTAGGGTGATTCTAAAACACCCACTTGTTCTCAACTCCAAACCTCACTCTATATAAACTTTGTAAAACATAGTTATTTCTTATGTATTTAGTGCTTGCAATTCATGGTAAATAGATTACATAAACAAATTATACTTGTCTTCTGAAAGGATTAATAACATACCTTGTTTATATTTTGTGTACTTTTATGAGACATGTTTTCAAGACATACATAACACCGCCCTGTGTCACAGTCAATTACTTTTTCTTTTTTTTCCAAGTTTGCTAACCTCAAGATTTGATGTCTTCTTCCTTTCTCTTGTTTTTCTATACAAAGAATAGAGCCACTTTTGGTGGGTATAAATACTACAGAGGTGAATGGAAACTGCACTTGTGAACGTTGTTAACCTTCTCTAATTACAATCACCAATTACAATTAACCATCTAAAGGAATTTACAATGCATATTCTTCAGCTGAGCCAAATGAAGATGACGAGGACAGCAGCATTTATCTGTCAAATGCGCAGGTTACCTTTCCAAAACTGCATGCCACCATGATGCGAAACAAGGGGAACCTTATTGTGTTGATGGATGAGGTTAGTGGTCTATATAAACCTCATTTTGAAACACACGATGCTGCGTGTATAGCAACGCTTGTCGGTTCTTCTATGAGACAGGGTTGGTATGTGTCATGACATTTATAATAAATTTCAATAAATGACAACATTTATGACATAATTCGACATTTATTCTACTCATATTGATTATTTTATACTTTCATGACAATACTCATTATATGTGGAAAAATGATTAAGAATTGCAAAGGATTTCGCGCATCCCTTTGACATTTATCAATTAGTAAGAATGTCATACATATTACCATGACATTTATTATTCTCTATTTTGTTAAGACTTTTATGACATAAATCAACATTTATTCTAATTGTATTATTGATTACATTATACTTTGATAAGAATACTCATAATATGTGGAAAAATCGATAAGAATTGCAAATGTCATTTACTTTTCTCATTTCGAGCACTGTTTTGACATATATGACTTATTAAGAATGTCAAACATATTAACTCATGACATTTATTATTCTCGCTTATTTTGTAAGCAGTAAGGTTTATGAATAATTATTCAACAACTACCCAAATAGGTACAAAATATCACCGCTTTACATTTATATTTATGATGTCATGTTGATATTTCAAACAAATGAAGATACGCAAATGACTTCGCATATTAGAAAAATAATTTTCATTAATACTTAAATGACTCACGAAATTTGAGAAAATTAACTTTGTCATAAATGTCAAAATGTAAACTATTTTTCGAAAATAAATGACATAAATGCAGATATACTTTATGTTTACACATCGATATCTAGATATAATGCTTGATAATTTAATATAAATGTTAAGTAATGAACCACTTAGTAATTTTTCTCACATGTTATCATCAGTGTCTTTTTAATTCTTTTCTTTAAAAATTGCTATATTGAATAATTGCTTTATATAACTGAATATATGTTTAGATCATCTGTGCTTGTAAGTTCTAGGTAGTGATTCAGTGATCTTGCAGCAAAAATGTATAAATGTTGACATGTCATTGACATATGTCATGCCAACTGATGCCAACCCAGCTATGAAATCAATGCCCATTAAGTCATTATATCACCTCTTTTAGTTTATCTGCAGTTGTTGTCAAAGTCTGGGCTTTTACATTACAGGCCTCCCTCCTATGGGAGCAGGTTGAAAAAAGTGCACGGATCGCAGAAAAGCGTCTTTGTTATCATTTAATGGCGGCGACAGCTGGACCGCGCCACCAAAAGTTGTGGCAGGGTGTCATAGAAAGACACACTTTAATTACTGCGGTATTGTTTCACACTTCATAATTCACATTTTTAAGCATTATTACAATCTATTACCATAACCTCTGCAATGTTAAAATTCGCACGGACGTGTAAATGAATGGTCGGACATAGACTATAAACTATCATCCAGAAATCAACGCAACAGTTCCTAATCTAAGACTTAGCATATTGCTCTTGAAAATATGTTGCAGTACAAATACAACTTTATTTCTATTCATAACACCTGCCGAATCAATTGTTGATTGTCGTACGGAAATAACAGTCTTCCTAAATGAGTGCATTTCAAATAGTATTTCCAGTTTTTTTCCTTGTAATGCGTGCTGCATACACTTGTTATAACTATCATTGGCACTTCGCTTTGATTTTCTTCTCTTTGCATTTTTACATTTTGACTTGAATACATGTTGTAGGTTTCATTCAACCCTCCCTCGCCACGCTCCAACCAGTTAATTCACGACACTGCGGTTGCCCTGAGCCGCCGATCACGCTCGACCAGCTACATGTTGACGATGAGCTCGACCTAGCGAAGTTGCTGCTGGACATATACAAAGAGGTGCAAAACACACCTGACCTAGTGGTCACCATCAGTGAGCCGGCCTTGATGCGCTTTTGGCCAATTTTATAACAACCTCAGACTTGGAGGAAAGAGGTAAGCAGGGTGTTTCTCGTTTCAGTGCAACCAATTTCTTTAATTAGTTGAATATTACAGCAATGTGGGCATGATATTTTTACCCCACCTACTACGCAATTTTTAACATTGGGGTTGCTTTTCACTCATCTGGAACACTGAACTAAAATGGCAGGATTAGCTCAAAAACTATTTTGCTCAAAAATATCTGAAAACATATTTGAAAAGAGCTCATCGACAGCTTTAGAATGACAGCTACATGGTTGAAAAAATTCACAGAATTGCATGTTTTTTATAACTGGCGTTCTCCATGGACATAATTTCAAAATTCCCTGATTGTTCCCATTTTTTATTTTTTCCCTCATCCAAAAGGAAATTTTTCTGATTTTTTCCTTTATCTTGAAATTTTTTCATTTTTCCTGGATTTCCCTTGATGTATGGCAATCGTGAGAACACTGGAGGTCATTTGATGAAAAACACTTGTGATTTACTTCTGAACCTCTGTGCTGCTTTTCCAGATGGCATTCAACGATGACCATTCAGGGGTGTTAGGAAAGCTGTGGTCAAGGGGCACGACTTGCCATGGTCCTGCACTACATCTTTGGAGCAGTCGACAGACTGCACGAAAAGAGTGCCGGCCTTCAGCCAACACCCTTCTCGTCTCAAATAACAGACGAAACAATGGCAAAAGCCAGTAAGTTACTATGAATCTTTAACCTTCATGCAGCACTTAAATTGTTAAGAAAGTGGAACACATACAAATTGCCTTACAACGTTCAACAAATCCATACGTTTATTTATTCTTTACTTTATCCAATTGCAGTTAACACCGTGATGTACTATATACATGTTAAATTCGCTCTCATGCCAAGGCCCCTCAACGTGATACAGAGAGAAATGATGAGTGCACAGGATGAGGGCTTTCAGACACAGCCCTCAACCAGCTGCTACCACAAACACAAAATTTGTGGCACGAATGTTAAAATTGCAAGAGCCAAAGACAAAGTCCTATCTATTGCAAAGAGACTGTGAGCCCATTCCCAGAGGAAAGGGCGTTAAGAAGTCTGTCAGAGAGCACGTTGACCCATTCATCAGCATCATGGCCCAAGCGGGATTGATACAACAATTCCATTCCGGAAAGGTATGTTCATGTAAATTTCATTACACTCGTATTTAGGTACGCTCTACCAGTCATAGACACTCACTTTAAGTGATAAGTATAATCCACCTAATTATATTTTTTAAACGTCTTCCATCCTTAACTAATACAATGATTATCCCTTCTTGTAGGTGGGTCCCTTGAGTCTGGCCGAAATGCAACCAGAGGTAAGAGAGAGCATGTCCAACTCAGGAGGACGTGGATTCAGAGGTCGCTGGAGCGCGATAAAGCTTCAGCCAAACATGCAACAGCAGATCTCTTTATCACACAGGAAAAACATTGCACATGGTAGGAAATTAGATCAACCAGACTTGATGTAAATGCCATAGGATGTCCTCTTTGGAATAAAAATTATATTCTTGTTCTACGTGGACGTCACAAGGGCTGATTTTCACTGATCAGATCTGTTATCTGTTCCAAGATATTTTACCACTGCAAACCTTTTTAATGTGCATGGTTAACTTATCAAGATTGCCGGTTGACTTAAAAACCAAATTATCATCAAGATGAAAGCATTGCATAACTGCAAGTATGCAAATAGCAATTTTGTAAAATTTACCAATAGAGGTAAAGCTGACAACATGCAGTTAATAAAGATTACCTGTTGGACCAAGTAGAATATTCAATATGTTGCCCGAAAAATGTATGGGAATTATTTCTTTTAGAAAGTAAATGAAATAGTGTTTTCAAAAGTAATTCTTAATCCTGTTAACAACCACAAATGAATCAAAGACAAACATTGAATAATCATATTAATTATTTTTGTTATAGCTGCTGTCGATTTAACTCGAATGTTTGTTGGTTCTGGTAGAGGCAGTTGGGAAAAAACTTCAAAAGCTTTCATTGTATTTTTTGAAATTATATAAATAAGAAGCATTTGATAATTGTTTAACAAGTGTTTTTATGTCTAAAAGTAGGTGGAGAAATAACAATAACAATAAATATCAGTGTTGTACATGTATATAAAAGATATGTGAAATGGCTATCACAATTGGAGTAGTTTGTCATATCTCAAGAGAGACTGAGACAAACAGGTTTGAAACCTCATTTTAGACACGCATTTGATCATGTATTTGCATATGGTTTTAAATTGATGGCTTTCATTAAATAACCTTTTTACTTTAGAACTATATTTTTTTTTTAGTTCTGTATGTATGTCATATGTTTTCTGTTAAACCAAAGGTTATTTCAATATAAAGTGACATTGAATGTATACATTGATATGTTAGCATATAGTTGTTGATAAAAAAGTCTACACGGTATATTATGTGTAATATAAGCGACTTATTGATGAAGTTCTATCTTCTGTATGAACAACACGACCTACGGTCTTCACCATGCGGTGTTGGATTTTTTTTGTGTGTAGATTTGTATGAACAGGTAATGTTTTACGCATAAATCAATAAGATATGACAATAAATGTGCTCACATGCAGAAAAAATATGTTTAATAGATATATGTGTTTCTAATTTGTTGCAATTTTTTATTAAAATAAGCATTTAATTATTTAATTATCGGTTTTTTATTACCTTCATGTACGTGTATATATCTCTTAGCTAAATTACATTTCATTTGGGTAAGAAATTTGGCACTGAATGTGTGTGTGTGTGCGTGGTAAATAATTGCGCGATAATCTAAATTTTGCATTGTGCGTGGCAAGTTTATGCGTGCGTTTCTTCTTTAAAATGGCGCAAGCGCTCGCAACGCGCGCACCCAGGTCATATATTTGTGTGTGTATGTGTGTGTGCGCAGCGTGCGTGCGTGCGTGCGTGCGTCGCCGTGCCGCCGCGTCGTCGCGTCTTGTGTGCGTGTGTGCGTCGCCGTGTGTGCGTGCGTGTTTTGTAAGGGTTTGTGTCTAGAAATGATTTATTTTGCATAAATCAATTGCATATGACAAGGAAACGCTTTAAAAGATATGAATATGAAAAGTCATCACAAAATTGTATGATTATTGGACATCTTTATTCATTATTGATAGTTTAATTCTCACCATGGGCTTCAACAAGTATTTAGGTTTTTTTTAAAAAATCTAATATGTTTATGTAATAAAAAAATTTTGATTGTTTTGCTATTCAGTACAAAACAATAAGTTGTAAACATTTGTAACTTTTCAGTCGTCAACTATGTTCTTGAGTTTTTTGGTTTACTTTTAAATATGATTTTTATGATCTTTTCTGTTACAAAATTTACTAGACAAAAATTTTCTGACCAAGTACCATCAAAACGGTCCTCATTACAAAGATATCGTGAGCCTTCACCACTGAATTTTAATTATTAGCAGATTTATGTTTGTTTGAATTGTTTAATTTGGTAACCACTTATGTTAATGGTTGTGTAGATATTGAATGTATTTGTTTCAATGTATTACATGTTGGCCAAAAAGTGTTTTTTACATTTTAAGTTTGGTAATGGAGGAAACAAAACGCAATAAAAATAAACCATAAAAATTTAATTTTTTGTCTTGATTCCTTTATGAAATTTAAAAAAGATAATCATTAGCCATTTAATTTAAATTAAGGTGAAAAGGATGGCCAGCAAAATAGTTGTTTATACTCATTATGAAATGTTTACTTGGCGATAACCAACATACAAATAATCGTTTAAGGATTCTTTTGGTCATATTTCTCAAAGGGTTGTGTTAGTAATAAACTGTAATTTGGAATTATGTACTGGTACATCATTCACCAACCATAACAAAAATAGGGATGATATATAGATAAGTGATAAATTTGTTGACCTCTACATCACATAAAACAGTGATATCCAAAGTTAACTTCAGTCTTACCAAAATATTTACTTAAGGTTTTCCAGTAGCTTTGGGAGTTCATACTTATGTTATGTTTACTATATACCCTTTTCAGTCTTTCCCATGTTCCTTTTATGTATGGTATTACTACATTATCCTTTTTGTTTGTTCCCTTTGTTCCCTTTCTCTTCATGTTTTCTTCTTTCCTTTCCATTCTCCTTCTTTCAATGCCCACTCTGGATATCCACATGCTCTGACCATTGTAGGTAATGGTTAGTGTGTGTTGGTTTTTTATAAATATTTTTTGGTTTATCTTGTTCCCTGTTCTTGTCAATTTCAAATCTAGTATAGGCAGGCTACTTTTGTCATCTTTTTCTATTGCGAATTTTATACTATTGTGCTGATTATTAATATGCTCAAATAGTTCATTTTCAAATTGTTTCTTTATGATCACACCGGTATCATCAGTATTTGGGAAGATGTGGAGCGGTACGAAGTGCTTTTTCTTCAAAGAACTCCATGAAAAGGTTAGAAAGAGTGATGATAGTGGGGGGCCCATTGAATTTCCATCAAGATGAAAGCATTGCATAACTGCAAGTATGCAAATAGCAAATTTTAAAAATTTACCAATAAAGAGGTAAAGCTGACAACATGCAGTTAATAAAAAGATTACCTGTTGGACCAAGTAGAATATTCAATATGTACCGAAAATGTATGAGGTATTTCTTTTTAGAAAGTAAATGAAATAGTGTTTTCAAAAGTAATTCTTAATCCTGTTAACAACCACAAATGAATCTACATCAAAACATTGAATAATCATGAAGTATTAATTATTTTGTTATAGCTGCTGTCGGTACAACTTCCAGATAATTGTTGGTTCTGGTAAAGAGGCAGTTGGGAAAACTTCAAAAGCTTTCATTGTATTTTTGAAATTATATAAATAAGAAGCATTGATAATTGTTTAACAAGTGTTTTGTATGTCTAAAAGTAGGTGGAGAAATAACAATAACAATAAATATCAGTGTTGTACATGTATCAAAAAAGATATGTGAACGGCTAATACAATTGGAGTGGTTTGTCATATTCCCCAGACTTTCAAACAGTGTTGAAACCATTTTTTTAGACCTTCATTCACCGTAAGAAAAGGTATGGTTTAAATTGTGGCGGCTCATTAAATAACCTTTTTACTTTTTGAACTATATTTTTTTAGTTCTGTATGTATGTCATATGTTTTTTGTTAAACAAAGACATTTCAATATAAAGTGACATTGAATGTATACAAAGATATGTTAGCATTCATAGTTATTGATAAAGATCTATGCATTATTTATGTTCAGAATGGTTAACATTATTGTTATGAAGAACTATCTTCTATATAACAACACAAATCTAAGTCTTCACCATGCGGCATTGGATTTTTTGTCAAACACAGGCCCACTTAGTACAGGTAATATTTTTTAACCCGGGGATTAGATATGACCCAGAATGTGCTCACATAGACGAGGGGAAAAATATGTTTAATAGATTAAAAATCTGTACTTATTTGTGTCAAAAGATTTCAAATAAGCATTTAATTATTTACACTTGTATCGGTGTTTTTAATTGCACCTTCGTTGTTCTGCTTTCCTAAATCTCTTAGTATAAATTACATTTTCATTTATGGTATACACAATTTAATTAATATTAAATTCCATCTTCACGCCGCTATATTTTTACGCCGCTTGAAAACCTGTCAATCAAAAGTTCTACTGGTGACGTCATTGTATAATCATGAATATGCAAATTCGCTTTACCCTTATGCCATGGAGTTTGAATGTATTGATGGCAAGGGGGTATACATATATCTATGAAATTTGATAGATGATACCTTGCTGTGGCAAGATGTCATATTCCAAGAGAGACTGAGACAAACAGTGTTGAAACCCCATTTTTAGACACGCATTTGATCATGTATTTGCGTATGGTTTTAAATTGTGCTCTCATTAAATAACCTTTTTACTTTAGAACTATTTTTAGTTTCAAAGTGGCGTTCATATGTTTTTGTTAAACCAAAGGTTATTTCAATATAAAGTGACATTGAATGTATACATTGATATGTTAGCATATAGTTATTGATAAAGTCTACACGTATATTATGTAATTGCGTGCGTGCGCGTGCGTGCGTGCGTGCGTGCGTGCGTGCGTGCGTGCGTGCGTGCGTGCGTGCGTGCGTGCGTGCGTGCGTGCGTTTGCTAATTTGTGTGCGTGCGTGCGTGCGTGCGTGCGTTAATGCGTGCGTGCGTGCGTTTATGCGTGCGTGCGTGCGTGCGTGCGTGCGTGCGTGCGTTTAGGTAAGTGCGTGCGTGCGTGCGTGCGTGCGTAAATGCGTGCGTGCGTGCGTGCGTGCGTGCGTGCGTGCGTGCGTGCGTGCGTAACGTGCGTGCGTGCGGTGCATGCGTGCGTGCGTGCGTGCGTGCGGCGTGCGTTGGTGTTGGCTAAGGTTGCTGTTGTTATTAGCAAGGCATATATGAGTATATATGTTATTACAGCAGTTGATGTTTAGATACATATGGGCTATATATATATATGTGTGTGTGTGTGTGTGTGTGTGTGTGTATATTTTGTAAGGATTTGTGTCTAGGAAATGATTTATTTTGCATAAATCAATTGCATATGACAAGGGAAACGCTTTTTACAAAGATATGAATATGAAAAGTCATCACAAAATTGTATGATTATTGGACATCTTTATTGATTATTGATAGTTTAATTCCTCACCATGGGCTTCAACAAGTATTTAGGTTTTTATTAAAAATCTAATATGTTGCTGTAACAAAATGTTTTGATTGTTTCATATTCAGTACAAAACAATAAGTTGTAAAACATTTGTAACTTTTCATCGTCCAACTATGTTCTTGAGTTTTTAGTTTACTTTAAATATGATTTTATCATCTTTCTGTTCCAAATTTACTAGACAAAATTTCTGACCAAGTACCAAAACGGCTGGGGCATTGTCCTCGTTACAAAGATATCGTGAGCCTTCACCACTGAATTTTTAATTATTAGCAGATTTATGTTTGTTTGAATTGTTTGATTCGCACCACTTAAGTGTTAATGGTTGTGTAGATATATTGAATTGTATTTGTTTCAATGTATTACATGTTGGCCAAAGTGTTTTGTACATTTTAAGTTTGTAGTAATGGAGGAAACAAAAAATGCAATAAAGAATAAACCATAAATTTAATTTTTTGTCTTGATTCCTTTATGAAATTTAATAAAGATAATCATTAGCTACATTTAATTTAAATTAAGGTGAAAAGGATGGTCGGCAAAATAGTTGTTTATACTCTCATTATGAAATGTTTACTTAATGATAACCAACATACAAATAATCCGTTTAAGGATTCTTTGGTCATATTTCTCAAAGGGTTGTGTGTAATAAACTGTAATTTGGAATTATGTACTGGTACATCATTCACCAACCATAACAAAAATAGGGATGATCTATACAGATGGAGATAAATTTGTTGACCTCTACATCACATAAAACAGTGATATCCAAAGGGTCTTTCAGTCTTACCAAAATATTTCGCAAGGTTTTTCCAGCTTTGGAGTTCATACTTATGTTATGTTTACTATATACCCTTTTCAGTCTTTCCCATGTTCCTTTTATGTATGGTATTACTACATTATCCTTTTTGTTTGTTCCCTTTGTTCCCTTTCTCTTCATGTTTTCTTCTTTCCTTTCCATTCTCCTTCTTTCAATGCCCACTCTGGATATCCACATGCTCTGACCATTGTAGGTAATGGTTAGTGTGTGTTGGTTTTTTATAAATATTTTTTGGTTTATCTTGTTCCCTGTTCTTGTCAATTTCAAATCTAGTATAGGCAGGCTACTTTTGTCATCTTTTTCTATTGCGAATTTTATACTATTGTGCTGATTATTAATATGCTCAAATAGTTCATTTTCAAATTGTTTCTTTATGATCACACCGGTATCATCAGTATTTGGGAAGATGTGGAGCGGTACGAAGTGCTTTTTCTTCAAAGAACTCCATGAAAAGGTTAGAAAGAGTGATGATAGTGGGGAGCCTATTGACATACCATATGTCATAGTGGAGTCATAGTGTTTGCATTATGACTCCACACTCCTGAGAAAGAGCAGCAGTTGTTGTTGAAATATTGAGTTGTATATTTGTAAATTGTGACACCTGTTGGTATGAAGAAAGTTCTGTATTATATGAATTAACACAGCTAATGAATTTGTCCAACAATTGGTATTTTTTCATATTCACTGAAGAAAAGCATGTACAATTTGCGACGTTTGTGTACTGAATTGGCAGGGTGGTTAAACAAGGTGCAAGGGTCAAGCTTTCTGACACGTTCATAACCGTATTTTACAGTGTTTACACTATAACAATGTGTTTTTCACAAGCTTGCACGCGAATTTGATCATATGAAAAGTAGAAACAAAAATCTTGATGTGATGCACGCTTGATTGAAATCTTCACCAGACACTGGACACAGTGTTCAAACATACTGTACTTTCTGATTTACACTCTGATAAAGTTAGTCCTTCTGTGTTACTAAACACAGTCGACTATTCGAGCTTGTAGTATGAATTTAATTTGCAATTATTGGAGCCCATTTCAAATCATGTATCGCCAGCAGTGTGTGACTGCGTGGTGAGGGTCACCAAACTTTCCATCTTTGATATAGGCGGTCACTTATAGTCGGAAAAAAAGTCTGACATGCATTCTGTGAACGTATATCAAATTTTACATATTATTTTTTCATATTACTGTCATAGTTTAAGAAACTCAACATTAATGACTTCGCCAGTGAAGGGTGTTTAAAGTATACAGCTACCGAATCGCGCGAATTTCTTGAAGTTTGCCCCCTGTGGTTATCTATAAGCACATTTGAAATTTAATGAGCTAATGTTACAGTCCGATATGGCTGAAACGCTTTTACAATATCAGTATCACTCCTTATGTCAGGTATAAACAAGGATGGGTCGTTCCAATTGATAGATATGCATCCTGTTATTCCATATGCATACGGATTATGTCATTTGTCCTTTGAGTGTGATGAATTTCTGCAAAGTGTATAATATCATTCCGTCGTGACATTGTAAGCCACTTAATTCATGGAAGAAGAAACATTAACATTTTTATTTAAAAAAAATGTAATAACAATTTAAAAAAAAAAAAAAAATTAAAAAAGAAAAAAAATAAAAATTTAATTTCTTCCCCAAAGTATTGGCCCTTGCAAAAAAAACCCCCTTAAACCCTACCTGAAAAATTTTTTTTGTATTTTTTTTTTTACACCCCCTTGGGGGTAGTTTGTGTGAAACCCCTTTTGGGGGGGAAAAAGGGGGGGCCTTTTAAAGAAGTGGATAAAAAAAAATTTTTTTTAAACCTGATATGGATTTTTTTTAAAAAAAATTTTTAATTAAATTTAAAAACCCCCTGATAAAGGTTGGTTTTTAAAATACATTTTCTTTTAAAAAAATTTCAACAAAAAAATGAGTTAACACAGCATTTTTAGATTTTTTTTAACATGGTATTATAATTTTTTTCGAATTAAAAAGAAATTACAAACGGGGGTTAAAATTATATTTTAGCCCCCAAGAGCTTAAAACAACACCCAGGCAATGTTTTTTTTCCCC
>CM032669.1:57514601-57527072 GCA_019095985.1 Streblospio benedicti | reverse complement strand
TTTTTAATAAAAAATTTTGTAACTGAAAATGATTTTGGTCATTTCGATAATTTTCTACCAGTCATATGCTAAGCAGGCAAAGTTGTAATTTTGTTCACTATTTGCTTTATAAAAAATGTTCATCAATCCATACAAATCAAAACCTATGTCAGTTGATTAGCTAGTATATAAAATGAGGTGTTATTTACAAGAATTGAAGCAATAATGAGTGGCTGTGTCTCAAAGGGGGGGGGTTACAAAAATGTCATTTCACTTGGGTGTGGGGTTGTGTCTTGATGGGGCGGGGCCGGGGGTGGTCGAAAAAATGTGTCACTTGACATGGCTGTGTCTCAAAGGCCGGGGGGGGCCTAAATTAAAAAATGTGTCATTTCACTTGGGTGTGGTTGTGTCTTGATGGGAGGCTCTGAATGGTATGTCCAGTAGTACATGTATTGTGTCTAATCCCCCATTATAGATGGCATAAAGGCGTCGAGGCGTGTACCTTGAGGGGATATACGGAAGCACAGCTGTTTATTTTCTTTGGTTTTAAATAAATTTAAACAAGTGCGGGGGTCATGCAGTGGCGATGTCGCCAAAGGTGCATTAGAGCACCTAATTCCGCCGACGAACCCCGCCCAAGGTCCTTTGAAGCCGCCGACGAACCCCGCCTACTGTGCATAAAAGCCGCCGACTATGCCCAGCGGTGGCGGCGTGATCAAAGGGAATAGTCCCCACCAGACGGCACAGGCTTCGATGGCACCTACCATTAGAAATCTACTAGGAACCTACTGGTAGATTCACATTTGCTTTGACCATCTCAATATCAAAATAAATTTACCTATCGCTAGAAAACCGTTAGTACACCTACCGGTAGAAATCTCTCTACTGTAGATATGACCACCTACCAGTAGAAAAGTCACCTACACACAATGAACCTACCAGTATGTACCAACATCATCTCATTTGGATTCTACCTATTGCTAAACCTAATAGAAATCTATCAGTAGATCAAAGCGGAAACATCTACCATTAGGTTCCTACTAGATTCCTAATGGTAGGTGACTTTTCTAGCAATAGGTAACCTACTTTGATATGGAGATGGTTAAAAAATGCACATTTGCTTTTGACCTTGTCAATATCAAAATAATTACCTATAAGCTAGAAAAGTCACCTACCGTTAGAAATCTATTATGAACCTACGGTGGATTTTTTCACCTACCATTAGAAATCTACTAGGAACCTACTGGTAGATCCACATTTGCTTTTCACCATCTCAATATCAAAATAGGTTACCTATCGCTAGAAAAGTCAGCTACCATTAGAAATCTACTAGGAACCTACTAGTAGATACACAGTTTATGTACCAACACATCTCATTTGGATTCTATCTATTGCTAGAAGCCAGGCTGAAGCCTAATAGAAATCTATCAGTAGAAAATAGTTGGGGTTTTTTCGTGTAAGGAGCATTCTAATGTGAAGGTTTTGGATTCCTAGAAATAGGTGTATGGCTATCTACTAGTAGGTATATGTCTATCTACCAGTAGGTAAGTGTAGGAGAGATTTGGAAGATTTTTCTCCAAAAGGTGCAATCCTGCACCTAAATGACCATTTCCAATAAGTATGAAAAAGAAGGAAAAGTAGGAAAAAGTAGGAACGCTGGAGAGCCTGTATATGAAAGAAAATGAACTTAAGCGTTTAAAAAACACAAGTCTTCCCCTATGACGTAGCAATTTGAACCCTAGATTATTACTGTGAGAAAAATAATACTTGCTATAATAAAGAACAAAGTGTGTGAAAAAGTATATGTATGTCAAGACAAAAATTATGCAAACTTTTATGTTTAAAGCTATACTTTTTCCAAAAAAATATGGTTGTCAACCAATTCATGACATTCACTTTTGCTTTAAATTTTTACTCTTTATATGTAATTTATTATCAATTCATCATAAGTATCCCAAAGTAATTTGAAATCTGGTCAGGCATTAAAAATATATCAATCAATAAATGTAAGTTAGGGCTGAGTCATATGTTTAAATATGAATGTTTGAGGTTGGGTGGGTGGGTGGGGGTTCAGAAGTTTTAAAACATATGTTGTGGGTGTGTAGGTAGGGGGAGGGGGGTGGGGGGGGGGGGGGGAGGTTGAAAACATATGTTGTGGGGTGTCAAAATTTTGAATTAAAAATAAATGTCTAGTCCATCAAAGCATTCTTAGAATTTCTACTTCAGTGGGCTTTTGCATGAAGGGTGTTTTTGTATTAGACTTTAATGGCCTGTGTTTTTTTATGGTATAAATGTGGGGTTGGGCCATTAGATGCTTGTATAAGGTATCCAGTTTTGATCGGAGCTATAAGGATATTCAATTCCGTGGTTGTATGTAAGAAAATTGCTCAAGTTCATATGGATTCTTTTTGCAGTATTGGCAACAAGAAAAGTTTAGATAATCTTAAATTAGGTTCATCAATGCACTTTAAAGAAGTAACAAATATGTACATGCAAATAGGTCAACAGCTAAATGTGCATGTCCCACTAATAAGATAACCACATCACCTATTGTCTAACTTGTCATCACTAACTTCTTTAAGCAAACACAAGGCAGTGTCAACACACTGTTTATCTCAGTTACAACTTTCTAGCTTTGACTTCTGAGATAAAATGTGAAAGCCAAGCCTTTAACAGCTATTGTCTGCAAACAATCACTAATTGTACAAACCAAAAGGCACTATCTGATCATTTGTGGATAAACAAGATATGACCTTATTGGTTACAAAGCTAATTTCTCACTAGCCTTGCTTTTCAAATGTTTAGGTAGATGTTCTACATCACAAAACAATACACCGAGAGTGTTAATTTCTACATTTAAAGAAGCTCATCTCAGATTCATTACACTTTTCAATCAAATACAGCAGCTGGAACAACCAATTAGTATAGGATATTTTATGGGATATTTGTAAGGATATTTTCAAATCATAGGGAATTAAAGTAAGTATGAACCATTTTCATTATAACTTGTTAGATTTATAAAATACATTGCTTTAACTTTTGTTTCCTTTTGTTTTAATATTGAGGTTTAATATCCACGACAATTACTAAATTTAGAGGTTAAATACAAAAGCTTTGGTCAGAGAGATTATTGTGCAGGCAGCAATTTTATTTAAAAAATTTATGGCTATTGCAAAGTTTGTTTCATTAAAACACTAGTTGTGAAAAGGATTGTAAATGATTCATACTAAAAATGCCGCACCAAATGAGATTTTTTTGTGTTAGTACCAAACTTTTGTTTTCCTATATTATCCTGTTATAAATGTAACCTGTCGATGCAATGTAATTACAAAGTACAGTAAATGTCCTCACCAAAGGAAGAGTAAAGAAAGGAAAAATTGAATAAAGGAAACTTTTCTCATACATTAGCTTATAATAATGGAAATAAATGATGTAGTAAACAAGGGAAACCCTCTACAAAGGAAGGATTTGTGACTGCAAATTGGGTTCCGTTGTTGAGGACATTCACTCTAGTCAAATTAAATGACTACTGACCAGAGACCTGTGCAGCCTAAACAAGAACAAGAACTGTTTGACTTGAACAACACGCTACAATGGCGTGTAAGGCTGTATTTTCATTGACATTTACGCGCAAAACGAATTATTAGAATCTTGTTTTATGATTTGAACTTTGGCCCTGAGAGGGAAGCTTCGAACTGTCTTGACATCTCTAATTGTAAGTAAAGATACATACACCATGAAGTTCGATTTTGGCTATTTTGAGTAATCACCAAATCATTTGGTGGCCGAATTTGAATGACGTAATATCAGTAGTTTTTGTAATTGTACCAACATGATATCGAAGATACTCGATAAACACAACATCATGTACATGAACCATCCATATTTCATACTAATGTGCTGACAGCAAGTTCAGAACGATGCATTTTCAATCATAACTAAAAAATGGTAATGAATATCAAAATAAAAATTATAGGAATGAAACGCTATTTTTTTGCCAGATCTACATCGCAATTTTGATTATTCTGATTGGTTTACATAATAGTGAACACTTACATGAAAATAGCATTTTTCCAGTGTCTGAGAAAGACGGAGTCAGACATTTTGAACAAGTCAAAATTGGGGATTAGGTACCATGATTGGAACAGCCAAGTTTATATTTTTGATTTGCATACACATGGATAGTCACATAATTGGTGATACATGAATGTTTATGCAAATCAAAAATATAAGCAAATCCACTTTCAAAATATCTGTAGACTTCAAGACTCAGGGCTTTCTCTGAATATACAGATTTGAAATGTGCCCAAGTTGCGATAAAGCTCCCCATATAGAAAATTTGGTAGCTGATATATATAAAGATGTCTAATCGCCATAAATAACACTTCTGGAACATTGTAGGGATCATCAATCCAATGTCCAGTATAATCTATTGTGGGAAAAAGGTTAGCAGAGTGATCCAAACATTGTGATATGACGCATGATATGACATCTTGATTGACCACCAAGCTAGATTCCACATGTGACCTTGACACATCGCTTTGAGTGTACCATTGATTGACACCACAAAAAAAATTACATAAATGCCCGTCACTTCAATTATATTGTGTAAACTCATTACCTGTCAACACAATGTTCATGAGTCACCACTTGCAAAGTAGCAGCTGCATCATTCATGTGAATGCTACTGTCTATGATTTACACAAGAAGACATGTGCACTACCTTGTCTGGGACCCTAACTGTTGCATGCAGTGGTGGGTGTGATAGCATGAACACAGATCAGTCTTCAGAGTTGCTAGCAATGTACATACACTGTTGGGAAGATGTTTGACTTTGTGCCACATTGACACAATGTGCTTGGGAAGAAAGTGATATTCATACAATATTAGTGTATACATGGTACATGTAACATGGCGCAATCCTGAAAATGAAACCTGAATCTACAGGATGTTTAAAATACTGTACACAACCATTTAAACACCTATGTCCACGTCAAGGCTAATCTCAAATTTTGTAACAAATCAACATTTTGACCATTGAAATTCTATTGCAAATGCACATTCATGTAAAAGCCCACCCTCTATGTTGCGTTTCAAACTAAAAGCCCATAAGCGTTTACATGGTCAGGTACAGTACTTGGATTTCATTTGTGAGAAGGAAAATCTTATATTCTACCAGGTCGGAGCTTTTGACGCGAAAATCGCCCTCTTTTTCAAACAACTTTTCAACAGACGAACAAGTAAGTATTTACCTTATAGGCTGGAATTTGCCCTTTGTTCACACAAATTGCAGCATTCCCGCATCTTTTCTGGCCTTGTGGGTTGATGTTGAGGCAGCACACACTTCAATGCCATGATCTGGTTCAGATAATATCGCCAACACAAGTTCTCATCTGATGGTGTTGACTGAACTTCTGCTTCTGTAGACAAATGAAGCTGCTCTGCAGCCGCCGACTCGGGACATTCGCCATGATCTTGTGAAAAACTGTCAGTGTTGCGAGGAGTCACCTGAACCCCGACTCTTGAAATACTTTTGAGTGGTGGAGGCAAACCAGCATACAGTCTTAAAGAGTCAAAAAATTCTTCCTGCTTTCTTCGATTTTTTATTTGCCTTAGATTTGCCATTATCTTTGGCACAACGTATAACACTGCCTCTGATGGCCAGCCGTCCCTACCGGCACGGCACATCTGCACGTAGGATGCAGCAGTGGCTGGAGCTCCCCAATGAATAATCCGTCTAATGTTTGGAATATCAATACCTGAAACATGGAGAATACTGGGTTAGCGCAACACATCTCACATTTAGGCAATTGGTTAAGAGGGAAGCCTAATACATTCTCATCAATTAGGGAAAAAATTCTCATAATCATGATTTTTACTTTATTCACTTACAAAAAATAGCCCCATCGCATCAACATTTTTTTTTTTCAAAAAAAGATTTTTTTTAATATTTCTTAAACACAAAATGTTCAGTAATATAGGCATATCTTTAGGTACATAAATAAAAACAGTCAGCCACATGTCACTTCTGTAAATTTTGTGGTTCTATCTTAGATTATTTATCAACGTCGCCCCAGCCTTCTTTTTTCATTTTGTGGCCTTGTATTCAAGCAATTGATGAAAATTTTCTAACATCCATATTTGAGAATGTGTTTTCTTCTGTCATGAACAATATTACAATGGGTACAAGATTTTACCAGGTTTATGCCATAATTCAATGTTGTCAATCCATTTTTAAAGTGTTGACTCAACAAAGATGCTTATTCCATTGATTGGATTATAACTGTATCTACCACTTCTTTTTATAGAATGTTAATTCAACAGAAAACTATTTATGCAATTACTTGAAATCTTCAAACATCATGAAATTAATAGCAGTAATACTGTTGAAATGAGGTCTGATGTACAGTGAAACCTGTCTATGTAGGCACCTCTATATTTAGGAGACCCGTATTGTATGGACACATTTCTCTTCTTCAATTACTTCAGTGTCATAATGAGAACCTCTCTGTTCAGGACATCTGCCTTTAATACATGGACGATTTTCATTTTTTGCGAAGGTCTCCACAAAGGATAGATTCTACTGTATTTCCTTGTACTACTTAATGGCTTTCATAATCCCTTTCAATAGGAGAATAACTGTATTCCAAGAGTGCACCGGGCATTAATAAAGTCTAATGTGAGGCTACCAACATTTCACAGTATCACATATTGGTTTGTCTGATGATCTGTTTGGGTTTGATATTATCATCCTCCGATTTCTTTTTATTGCTCTTTACATACTAAACAAAGTTAAAGATATGTGTTTGTTCCTTGAATCAACTTTTCATGGTGGATATAATTTTGGTATATTCTTTGATCAATGTGATGTGATGTTTTCTGAGTCAAAAGTAGTCCGGAATCTCCTTCATGAATATTCACACTTTCCTATATATTAATAGCTAAAAAAATGACTGTCATGAAAGTAAGCATAACAATAAAATGATACACTACCCAGTGAAACAACTGTCAACAGCTTATTTTGACATCAAGGCCCCCCACTACCACAACAGTTGGAAGAAGGTCTAGAAATGTAGTTTCTCATTCAAACTATCACCAAAGCATTTAAATTAATAAACACTGAAGGTTCTACCTGTCAGGGATGTCTGTATGCGACCCCCAGCTATTTTCATAAAAAAGATGAATGTACAATACCTTTAACTTATTTGATAATTAGCCACTATCATACAATTAAAATTCCAATAACTGAATAAGATATAGTATCAATCATCCATGTACCAAATAAAGCAATATTATGGCAAACACTATCTTCTTAACTAATAAATGGTTACATGGCCCCTCCAATGACAAGCCACCTGTTTTATCATGCATCAACCAGGTTTCCCTTATCATCAACTTGTATAAAACTGTCAACGGCTGTAGCTGTTAATTGGTACAACATTCTAAGCACAGTTAACATGCATACTGCTTTTCCCGAAAATAAAATGGTTATAACCAAGAGTATTTCACAGACAGGCTCTTTAGCAGTCCATGAAAAACATTAGAAAAGTAGGAAACAACAGCACACAAGTCAGAAAAACTAGGATATTGTGAAAACAGACGAACTATTTCCAGTTGTCGATATATACCATGTCACATCGATTTATATATAATTTACAATGTACATTTCCCATGTATACAAATGCAGAAGCTGTTGAGATAACTATGTCTCTCAGAAGACAGGTGCAAGAAGTGACTAATGATTGCTTGGATCAGACTTAAATCATCTCTAAAGATCCCAGTGTATAAATATGCATTGTGGTGCAGTTGAACAGTAATTTTTCAGAACAGAAGGAAGCAATTTTTTCCCAATCATTTGTAGAAAAGTAGGAATAGTAGGTAGGAGCTTCTGGGAAAAAGTAGGAACGAATCTACAAAATAGGAATGCATTAGAACCTGCAGACATTTTCAAACAAAATCCTACCTAAACCTCTATATTAAGCGGCCGTCGAGGTAAAAAATGTGAAAATTGTGTTTCATTAAAAGAGAAATGGTCCTTCAATATCACCTGTTTTTTCTATGATTCCAGGTGTCATGTTCGTAACGTGCAGTTCTCGAATATAACAATGCCCTAATTCATTAGTAATTTTTTACCTAACATCTATTGCAGAGTTGCCAACCTCGAATTTTAAAATTTCATCGGAAAGACTGAAAAGGGTATATAGTAAACATAACATAAGTGTGTACTCCAAAGCTGGAAACACCTTGCGAAATAGTTTGGTGAGACCGAAATGCCCTTTGGATATTAGTGGACAGTGTGGATAGTATATGAATGTGACGGTGATGCGTGTAGGCATATATGTGTGGGAGAAACAGGAAGATCATTGGATGAAAGAACCACAGAACACAAGAAGTCATTAAGGAAAGGGGATAGTAAGTCTTCACTAAGTCAGCATCAAAAAAGACTGGTCACCTAGTCAATAGAGACAATCCCTTGCAAGAAAAAATGGAAGTCCTTGCAAAATAACAGAATGACTCAAGTAGGAAAATTCAAGAAGCAATAAACATACACCTCAGAAAAGCTTCTCTGAATAGGACAGTTGGGTACCAGCTACCTGATGTGTACTTCCCTATACTGAGGAAGGAGGAGGAGGAGGAGGAGGATAGATAGGGGGGGGGGGGGCACTGACCCACTTGCAATCCTGGAGTCATTGTGTTTGCATTATGACTCCACACTCTTGAGAAAGACAAGCAGTTGTTGTTGAAATATTGAGTTGTATATTTGTAAATTGTGACAGCTGTTTGTATGAAGAAAGTACTGTATTATAAAAATTACCTAGTTATAACTCCAGCCCCAGCACGACTCTGGTAAATCGTACCCATTAGCCATTGTGTCTGGCGTGTCTATTAGTTCGTATTTTGGGCTTATATCATAACATATTCAGTAAGAAACAAATAAAAAAAACTAAATCTTACACTATTTTATTTCAAAATGAGTTTGAATATACATTTCTATTGTCAAGCTACTAGTGTCCATAGGACCTAGCCCGTCGGCTCTCTACGTGTCTCTCTAATCTAGCAGTCTTGGTTCCTGTCGTCTAGTGGGCAAGTCTGGCACAGCTGGGCTTTGTCCACCTGGTTCTCCCAGTTGCAGATGCCTGAGCTCGTGTCGTACACGGTGCCCGGGGCGCATGACAGGCGGCTGCCGGTGCCAGAGCCTGGCAGGGATGAATGCAACAGGTTAGTACAGTAGAAACGTCAAGTAATCACCTCCGTAAAGCGACCACTTTTATAATATAATAGACTTTTTCATAATCCCTTGATCTATACTTCACGAAGAGATAACAGTGTACATCCATAAAGAGACCCACTCTGTGATATTAAAGACCAGTCGATGCCTGTCCCCTCTACCTTACGGGGTCGGGCAGAGTGGAAGAGGGGGATCACTAGGTTACTCTGGCTATCTGAACTTGAGTATTTTCTCAGGGGCCCACACTAGAACTGTCACTGGAGCCTAGCAGGAGGTAACCAGTTACTTATCAGGTTGATGCTATCACAAGCACTCCAGCTTCTCACATATACATGCTCTCAGCAGAATCTGTACGGGGTCATTCCAGTTCAGGTTAGTGGAAAACGTTGAAAGGTCAGGATGATTTTAACAGAACACTGGCTTGTACAGGCTTTTTTACTACTGGGAGCAGCTCCTCACTTTCCCTCAATATGTAGTAGTTACCTGTGCACTGGTAGAAGGCACCACAGTCCTCGGGGTCGGGGTGGTTGCCCGCCGGCTTGTTCTCACACACAGGGCCTGCAATACACGCACAGGAATGAGCAGGCGACAGCTTCTGTTACTTACTGTATGATGTTCTTACTTACTGTATGATGTTGATCATTCAATATGGCAAAAGGTGTGCAGGTTTCACCACTTAATTGGCGGAACATATAACTAGGGTAGATAAAGGTTACTGCATGTGTGCAAGAGGCATATACGTGTGGAATCCACACGCAATTATTATCTTCACACTAGAGGCCTCAAAACTAGACTGCTCGCAGATGATGGTGTTGTCTGGGTGAGCAAGTTGGTGTGTACCTGAGGGCGCGCCTGTCGTGGTTGTGGTCGACATGGTGGTGACGGTGCTGAAGCCTGTGGGGTACGTGCCGGTGTACGGGGTGGTCGTGCTGCAAAATGTGACATCACGTTAGCAACTTGTTTCATTCTCAGTGGGCGATCAGTGGTAAACATTACATTCCGCAATGGTGTGAATGAGAATCGTGTGTATGAATGAATCTATGTATGTAACTATGTATGTAACTTTGTGTGTATGAATGAATCTATGTATGTAACTATGTATAGCTCACGTGGTCTCCTGTGAGACGGTGGTCGGATTGGTGGGCGCGAATCCGGCCAGCGCATAGTTCATGGTCTTGATGAGCGGGTAGGTGGAGCCACCGCAGAACGCGCCCACAAAGTCATCCAGGTCCAGGCACCAAACCATGAAGCCACCGAAACCCTCCTCCTTCATCCATTCCACCTACAGGAGAGATAGAGGGTTGAATGTCGATCTGACTGACTGGCTGCCTGCCTGCCTGGCTGGCTGGCTGCCGCCTGCCTGCCTGTCTGTCTGCCTGGCTGGCCCGCCTGCTAGACTCTACTGCCTATCTTATTACCTCTATGCCCCCCACCCCCATATCTTTCTCACTGCTTCCCTTTCCCCAGCCCACCCACCAGCCCGCCTGCTCCCTGCTCTCGGCCTCACCTTCTCTATGAGACTGTCGGTGTCGTCGTAGCCCACCCACGTGGTGTCCAGGTAGCCGTACGGCACCTTTGCCTCCTCGTTCCACACGCGGTTAGCGCGCTGAGAGAAGATCTCGTCGCAGATCTGCAAAGGCAGACGACAAAATCAGCACCGTACGACGCAAAATGAGATTGATAAGGCCATTTGAATGTTTCACCTTGACACAGCACTAACGGCCCCCGCACCCACCTCGTAGTAGGCGTAGAAGCCGGCCTCGCGGGTGAACTTGCCGGCGGGGCACGCGCCCGTGGCGGCCGCGCCGTAGCCCGTGTCGCTGGCCGAGGCGAGCGTGAAGCCGCGGCCGTACGTGGGCATACCGATCACTAGCTTGTCGCGGGGTGCGCCGCCCGCCGCCCAGTAGGTGGCCGCGAACTCCTGCAAGGCGAATGGTGGGTACGTTATGTTAGTGATCCAAACTTCAGAGCGAGGCCGGTCAGAAAGTCCGTCTGCATGAAAGAGGACGTTATGTGACTCCTGCTTCATGGAGGTTGACACATGTGTAAAAGGACACTTTTAATCTGAGCTTCTTTATTTTTAACTTCTTAAAATTTCTCATTATTAAAATCATATTACGGTGGTGCTTTGAGCACTATGTCACCATTCAGTGAGCAACACTGACCACATTGGTCATATTATGATACATTGACCACTCTGTAACCATTCAATGACCAACACTGACCACATTGAGCAGGCGGTCATCGCCGGTCTCCTCCGTCCTGGGGGTGAAGGGGGCGTTGTGGCCAGTGTACGGGTTCCAGCGCCTTGCAGATCGTACGTCATCAGGTTGATGAAGTCCAGAGACCTGAAAGCAGAAAACAGTGCATTTGAGGGAGACAGGCGCCTGTGATCCACTTTTATACGACTGTAAATAGCAGTGTATTGCTTAGAATTCGGGGACTATCTACAAAAAGTATTGCATGTGTACATGCGTGTCCTTATGTGGAAGCAAATTTAATAATCGGCAAGTATTTCCTATAGTTTTCCATAGAGTCCCAACATAAAATCCTTTCACTCGTGTGTAAAATGTAAACCAAGACATTTTACAGTAGGGTTTTGTAGGAAACTATATCTAAATATCTGTCCTATCTTTTTATGAAATTTTCACATACATTAGGACAGGTTTCTTTTGACATGTCCTGAAAAAATTTAATTCAAACACATTTGATTCGTTTTGAGAGAATCCCCAGATTCTTAATCCCTCCATTGACCAAAACACTGGTCGAATATTTCTAATGCAATTTGAGTTGTGGACTATGAGTTGACACAGGAATAAAAAGCAAAATATCTACAGGAAACCTGTCTATATGAATAGCCTACCTAACTACCTGCCTTATGATGATTTCCCCCACTTCTTCCTTTGCCTATATGTATCACTTTATGAAATTAACTTACCTCTTTTTAAGGACACCTGTTTAATGGACGCTTTCCACTTCTCCAGAACGTGTCTGCAAAAGCACCCCCCTCCCCTGATGCAGTCTAACGCGCAACCTCCGCCTCAAATTTGACCAGATATCATGAGTGAACTCATCGTCAGTTTTCACGGCTAGACACACAGTCTTTACAAGTCACTAGCTGGTCCGTCTCCTACAGAGACTATTATGAAAATGTAAAAAAAGATCCATATCTTGGTTGGAACTTTTTTGCGTGAGACATAAGGCACTGAAATTTGAACACCCCCCCCTTCCATTCTCTTTTCATTCAAACGACCCACCCCAAA
>CM032669.1:57487795-57514501 GCA_019095985.1 Streblospio benedicti | reverse complement strand
AAAAAAAGACGCGACAAGTTTGGGGGTAGCTATGAATACAAGTCATTCATTATGCTATGATCTCGAGGCTAGCTATGATCTACAACATACCTAACCCGACAATCTGGCCTACATTTCGATAAATCTTCATTACATCTTATTCCTAGAAAAATTACTGAAGTTGAAATACTTAAGAAATCGATTTACAAAAATTAATCAATATCAACCCAGCTAATAATTCATCTTAAGAAATACGTGGTAGCTACTTATCTGACCTGCCAGTGCTGCTTTTTTAGTTAGATATATAACGCATTATTATTACGTTCAACGTTTGAAAAAATATAGTACTTCACTGTACCATTGCCACCCTCCTCTACTACACTAAACCACAATGGTGGACGTTAAGCACAAATATTATTAAAAATATAAACACCAAATAAACGCTATACCTGAAAAAAATCTATTGCCTCCCATTTCTTTTTTTGTTACTAGATCTACCATGATAGAATGAAATGTACCATTTACTGGAGGTTAAAAAAATCTCGGCCCACCTCATTTCAAGTTAAGATTTTGAATGCAAGACAGCAGCAAATGAAAACTTCATCGATGAAGTGGACATTTTTAAAGAATTAGTCCTGTAGACTTTAATAGTCACTTGAAAAGGAGAAAGGATCTTCTGTCACCATAATTGTGATAATACTAGTGTAGTGATTGTTGGGATTAATGCACCTCAAATGAATGGCAGGTGTTCAAGACTGCGTACATATTTTTGTGTACATGTACTGTTATTAGAAAACTGAATATCCGTTGAAGTAGTAATTAGTGTCAGATAAGAAAGATGGCCATCACCTCAAAATTGTTGGTATAGCACTTCAGATTTACGGATTAAAAAGTGATGGTATGTACCTATGGTGCATTCGGAACATTTCGTGAGTTCATATTTTCGAGTTGACAAGTCGTAGGTACGAGTTGTGGCTATTCGATACTACATAACAACTGGGAAATATATCTGTTAAAAAATTGAGCCACATAGGTTTTAAAGTCTGACCCCCCTATCATGATGAAATGAAAGTCTGACTTTCTCCCCCCCCCTACTCGAATGATATTGAAACTATGACCCCCCCTATCCAGGCCATTGTACATATTTATACAGAGCGACATGTGTATATAAACGAGCAACATCAGTGCATTTAGAATGTTTATTAAATTCACTTGTGATATCTAAACAAGTGCTTTATATCCTGTATACCTGATTGAAAAATGATAAAATCACTCAAACTTGTACCCTATTCAAACCATATTCAAAAATCTTTCTAATACTTTTCAATATGACCTAACTTAATCTACCTATCTACACTTACAGTTCATCTACTCAACAAATAGAAGATTGAACATCTTTTCCTACTTTAATAAACAACTATAGAATGTATAATATTCTACTTATGCTCTACTTATATCACCATTCTATTTTCTCAAGAGAAATAAATCGCAATCATCAAACACACTATCCAATAACAACATTCATATAATTATCTAAAATAAAACATGTCTCAAAATTTTTATATCTATTGATTGCTCATTTTACATGCATTAATTTTGAGTTGACAAATTAGTCACATTGAAAAAGGAGATTGATGAAATGAATACAAAACTGGCACCAATTATTATTCACTATCACTCTCATCAGACTGAGATAGTATTCCATATTCCTTTTCATATGTTCTAAAATAACAATCTGCAATTTCAGGTGTTAAGAAGTCCAGAATGAAGCATCTGGCACCATGGGTAAAAACACTTGTTTCAAAACAAGTAAACAGAGCAGGCATATCATAAACCTTGAGCTGCATAACACCATCAAGATCAATATTCCCTATCCCAATGCCTTTTGGATGGACAGATATATCAAGAACGGAACTACACGTATCAATTTTTTCATTTATGTCCGCACATATTCCTGGGCATATCAGTGGTATTACATATTTGATCCGGCTGATGCAGCAAGACAATTTTCTTGTTATTGATTTTCTTTTTGACATTTTTTTTCTTAATTTCAATTCCTTCAACTGTCCTCCCCACCTTCCTCTTAACTACAAAGATGGCGCTATATTTTTCATCGCTATTTGCCAGTTTTGTATACATTTCATCCATCTCCTTTTTCAATATGACCATTTTGTCAATAAACTCTAAATCAAAATCTCTTTGCACTGTCTTATATGGCTTGATCAGAAACATACCTTTCACCAGCGTATTATGGTGTTCTTCGATTTGTTATCTAAGTTTCTCACAACTTTCTGACATTGTATCTATTTTTTCAATGTTTTGATGAATGATTTTTCCATCACCTATTCTCAATTTCAAAGTGGAGCTAGATAAAAACCTTCCTGCACCGGCCTCATTCTCTCCTTTCATAAACTCAATGTTGCCTATAATTTTTTCATATTGTTTGTTATATTGCCATTGGCGATTTGCCTCCTTCATGAAAGATTTTTTGAAAGTTTGAGGGTTTGCTTTGTATGGATAAACCGTTTCATAATATTTTAGAAGAAGAGAATTGTAAAACACTGGCCGTCCTTCCTTTGGATGTGGATACCATCCTAAATCAACATTCTGATATTTGTTTCTATTTTCTTGGGTTGAAACTTTACTTGACTTTAATTGACTAGTTGATGCCTGTTGCTCCACTGTATTTCTGTCACTGGTTACAATAAGAGATCATTTATGATCTTGCAACTTTCCCTTTTGATGCATAGCCTTGCAACATGGTTCACAGAAGTAAATATCACAATCTTCACATTTGTATTCAGCAAACAAGGCAGGGTCTTTGTCACACCATCCACACACAATTGATTTGTTGTTTGTTTTGCTGTATTTGACGATTTGATTAACTTTCAAGTTTCCCTGTAAGCAATGTAAGATTGTTGTATAAACATGAGTTTTTTTGCAACTGTGTGTTTATCATAGATGCAACACTAATATTTTCAAGAAATAGGTTAAGATTTTCAAACAGCCTGAATAAAAATTGCTTTTTCTAGTTGAAAAATATCATACAAGGGGCACAAATCAATCCCATTTCGACAACACATATATATTATTACTGTATTTCTTTGAATAAATGTTTTCACATACCTTCCTATGTACAAGATTCTTGCATGATTCACAATACTTTAGATCACAATCCGTACAGTAAGACACACACTCGTCCTCCTCACAATTATCACACACTGTAGCCATATCCAAGAAAAAGTGATGGCAGCATTGATAATAAAATTGCCACAAAAATATCCAATACTAGTGTTATACTCTGATATTTTACTGAGCATAACTTTGTGCTGAGGGTGGACAAGAAAACTGATCACACAATCAGCACAAGGTATTTTGCTCATTAACATAATTGAAGATTACATTCCATCAGAGAAAGGGCCACAGCATAAATCCTACATATAGTGTTATACTCTGATATTTTACTGAGCATAACTTTGTGCTGAGGGTGGACAAGAAAACTGAGTATACTTTACTAGATGTCCATATCAATAATCTAGTAAATATCTATTCAAACATTAGAAGTTGTTTAATCATATGAAAGTTTTGATAGGTTCAGAATCTTTTAGATTCCTCATTTTGAGTAGCTCGATTCAGTAAAAAGCAAAACAACTTCTTCTTATATGTAGAGTTGTTTCATACTTAATATATATGTATTAAATATTAAAATTAAAGGACGACATGGATACACCTGACATCACTAGCTATTCATATTCGGATGAGCTCAAGGTTCTCCAGACTGCCCCTGTAGATGATAGTTAACATGATACATGGAAGTCAAAGAGGACTGCTAATAGAAGTGGAATATTAGACCTCACCACAAATGGAATTAAAGTGACACGACAAGAATGCAATAAGGATGATATCAAGAATAAATTGGATGCATTGTTACATGACACATCTTCTAAGTTTAAACGAAGCTGCATTCTTGGATTGAAATCTGTTTGGGATGTGCTCCTACTTTCAACTTACATTGAGTTTAGTGATGGCTATGATTTGTGTTCAAGCTTTTTTGAGCATTATCCAGCCAAGGATGTTTTTGCACAAAAACTGATGGATAGTGAAATAGGACTTTGCTGTTCAATGATTAGAAATCCACATGATATCATCATCATCATCCTCGTTTATTTGGGCAGGCCTGAATTAATCCTCTGCAGAGGGTGCGGCCTGGCTGCCTAGTTGTGACCGTAGACGTCCCCTCCATGCTTGACGGTCCTTGGGGTCCATTCCTTCCATGCCAAGTGATACTCTGTCGCGTTTCACCAGCTCATCCCAGGTCAACTTTGGTCTGCCTGGAGCTTTCTGTCTCATGATTTTATGCTCCCTCACTGGCTATCCAGCCGGTGCTTTGCTCGACATGGCCTAGCCATCTCATCCTGTTCAATTGAAGCACAGCTTCGATGTCCTTTTATGCCAAGCTTTTCTAGGAGGCAGTCAGAGCTCACGTCATCCTGGGGCCTTACTGACAGATCCATCGGATCATGGCTCGACCATTTCTTCTCAAACGGTTCAGGGTCTTGAGGATGCAGCCCAGGTTTCGGGAACCATGTAGCATCACACTACGTACACAAGTGGGAGTGTTTCTGCACCAAAACGGGAGATGCTTGTTTGTGAAATTGGGAGGAGCTCTCACGGTTCCCCAATGATCCTGCATCTCACGATAGTAAACGTTATATTGTGTTAAGAGAAAACATAGAATTCTTCATGGCAGAAATGTTCTCCACATGCAGAAGTGTCGATTCTAAATCCCTCACTCTGAGTCCTGATGTAATAGAAACGATCATATCGAATTTGGATTCCGAGTATGATCGTCTGTGTATGAGATCTGTGTTATCTATAGAGTTTTCCTCAAGTACAGCATACAGGTATGTACCACAATTCTTTTTATGGTTAAGTTTTTTCAAGTACTGTAAAACTAGAATTGTTTGCGTGTTATTTATTTGCGAATTTCGTGGGTAGGTGCAAAGACGCAAACTTAAATAGTTAGCAAACATTAATAGCCTTTGTGAAGTAGGTCCAGGATGGACCAAACTCGCAAAATTAAATAGTCACAAAATAATTTATAGGTGAAAAATGCAAAATTTAATAGCCACGAAATATTCTATTTTTACAGGTAATCTTATTGTAACACATTAACCGTACAAAGATTTGATAAGTTCTATTCTGTACATATGTATATTGATCTATGTACATTATAATTCATATGCTATCTTTAATAACATGCTAATCAATTCAGCACATAGCTTTTACATCATCAATCTCTATATTGATACATGTAGGATCAAAAAAGGAATTGAAATTGAACATGGCAGCATTTTAATTATGTTTGCCAACAGTTTTGACCTTTAAGGTGCAAGTTATGTGTTACAGTTTGTAATGAAAAATAAAACTTCCACATTTGATAAAGCAATCGACTAAAAACTTTCATTCCTTTTCATTTCAGCTTTGGGATTGATCCATATGCTGCTCGTAAAAATGTGAATGAAATTATTGATACCCTTCAGGAATGTGAAAATGCATATATTGCTGCGGAAGATATGTTTAGACTCAGACTCCAGGGCCACATTGCAAAACTTGATGGTCAACGAAATCAATTGCAATCAGTCATAGATAACCAAGCTACTCGATGGTCTGATCAGAAACGAATGACCATCATTGACCGTAAGAATGACATTGAAAGTCAACTCACAGAAAAAGCAAAATTGCAAAATCCAGTTGATAAGGTATCTATCAAAAAGACAAAGTTAGCAATCAAACGTATTGCGTCATCCTTAATTGAACAAAACCGGATTAAAGGCCGGAAGAATATAGTAAAGAAACAGCCAGAAAAGAGAAAGCTGGATTTAGAGGATGAAGAATTCATTGTAAAGATAATTGAAGGTAAAGGTGTTGATCCTCATAGAAGAAGAAGAGATGATGTGTATTACGCTCGTCGTGAAAAGGTCACAAATGAAAAATTACGTCAGTTGATAAATAGAAAACATGAGAAAGAAGGAAAGCCAAAAATAAGCTCATCTTCTACTTTGTACAACAGATTGAAACCTATCAACAAGAGACATAGGCAAGCAAAGAACCATATAGGGAAAAGTCTGTTTTGCATACATAAGCCTCCTAAATCAGAGAGCAATGATAAGGTACACACAAAGTATCAACGTGCTCATGTGAAGCAGGCACTGCTACATCTGCTGCAGCCAATTCGAGGAGAAAATCCAGCAGATTTTCTCTTGGTTGACAGTAAAGATGACAAAGCTTATGTTAAGCCTGAAGGTTCTGATGCACTTGATCAAAGAAGTTTCCAGTCTTCAGATCCTGAAAAATCTGGTAAACTACCAAAGTATGATTTTGCAAGTCCACTTCTACATATTACTCCAGGAAGTCATCGATTTATGCAATATGCCATATCAGATGAGAATGAAGAAAAACTAGAGCTAAAAACAGTTGCCGATGAATCGATTTGCATTATGCGACCAAAACATTTTGTTGGAAGTAACGGCACAGTATGGGCATCAGAAGACAGGGTGTTAAGGTATGAAAATCCACACTTGTTTGAGGTTATAGACACAACTTTCTCTGATCAATTCAAAGGTGCATGTGGATGTATCAAAGATAAACTTTCCCATTTCAAGCTTAGCTCTATAAAAGAGGATCTTTTGAAAGTTGCCAATAAACACGACTGTGAGTTTCGTAAATATGAAATTCAAAAGCTGAACAATGTCAAATTCCACATTGAGAAGGGAATTGAAATGCTTTTAAAGGTGTCAAGGGAAAACATTGATGAGGGACCAATTGTCAATTTCAAACAAATTCTTCAAGTGTTCTCTGACAAAGTCAATGATGCTCTAATCATCGTCAATGGTGGAACTACCTTTAAAGTAGTGGACACAATTGAGAAACTACTTCTGGATGCTGACAACATTCTTAAAGTCATTGAAGAATTTAACCTACCTGACGTGAAACCTAGAATCTTTGACCAAACTGACGCAGGCCCAGGAGTAGGAGTATCGAACAAGCAAGTACAATTCCGTGCAGCAGAAAGAATACTCATTGAGGGAAGTGACTATTATACCCGCATTCATAGGGCAACAGGTGATTGCCAAAATCCTGTAGAACGAACACAGGCAGCAGTTGGCAAAGCCTTTGGTAATGGTGATCAGATTCATTGGGAATATAGAAAAATGTTCGATGGATTAGAGGAACATGAAAAGGAGAAAATGAGTCTGGAAGAATTTGCGCAGTATGAAGAAGATAGACAGAAATATAATGTATTTGAGACCTGTAAAGATCTAGCAGCGCGTGTTCAAGATGCACCTGGACCTAAAGGTACCCTCAACCCTATGACTTCCATGGTATCTCAACCAACAGAAAGTCTCTTTTTTTTGGATTCACAATATCTCACAAATTACATAAATGCAAGTGCCTCCAATAGAACCAAGCTACCGGGATTTTCATACTATCAAAAACTTGACAAATTCTACCAACTTCACTTTCAGCAAGGAGAACTGTACATGGAATACATTAAGGATGACTGTCTGAAGAATGGTAATGATGAAAAGTGTTCTTTCTGTAAAGAAAATCCATGGAAAGCTACCAAAATCACACGAGTACCTCGACCAAAACCAATGGTAGACTCTCCAAATTTTCTTCCTCTAAATGACACACCAGTATATGAAGATATTGATTTGCTAAGTTGGAGGAAACCTGATGACTTTCAACCAAGGGCCCATCTTAGAAAACTTTTCAATTCCAAAGATATCTCTACAAAAAGTAAAGAAAATATTGATGAATTTTGTAAACAATTTGCTGTTGACAGGAGTTTAGTGATTGAGCAGCTTCAACACTTTGAGTACTTAGAGTATAAAAAGCAAAAAAGAAGTACCAAGAAACAAGTGGAGCAAGCAGCTAAAAAAGCTAAACACATATGATGATATTGAGTGGCAAAAGTTATATACAGAACGGAAACTGAAGACGCTTAGTGTTAATGAACTGACTTGTTTATTGAAAAGCATATTAAGTGTGGGATCGATACGAATATAAAGAAAAATGAAAAAATCCATGTGATTGAAGCTGAGCTTGCAAAGCAGATGGCAGCAACATTTATGCAACGTAAGACTAAAAATAAACCCTCAAACATTGACGAGAGTAGTGATGAAAGTTCTTCAAGTGATGATAGTGAGACTGAAATTTTAGATTTAGATGATGGAAATTCTACTGATGAAAGTGAAGATGAAACCAACGAGGAAAGCAATCAGCCAACTGTTAGCAGATATGGTAGACGCCAAGGAAATTGGCGCACCCGTCAATTCATGGATATCTGATCATATTCTAATAGGACATTGATGTTCATTATGATTTATATGAGACAGTGAAGTTTGATCACCATATAAATGCCTAGTATTCAACTTTAAATTTCATGAGTACATACTATATATGATAGATTAAAGTTTGGTGTTCATTATGATTTTTATATAATAAAGTTTCTATACTCCAGTTAGTACAATTTCTTAATAATTATGATATATATTTTTAATTTTATTATATTATTTTTTATTAAAATTTAACAAATTTAAAAAAAATAACAAAACATATGCATCAATTTTGGGGGGGCTCAAAATGTAAAAATTCAGAAGTATGACCCCCCCCCCCCTCCTATTAGTTGAGATTTAAAAGTCCGCCCCCCCCCCCTAAAAAATCATTTTCAAAAGTCTGATCCCCCCTAAAACCAAACGACCCCCCCTAGAAAGTCAAAATGACTCTTCCCTAAAATACATTGAAAACACACTTTGTGATCACAGCTCATAAATATCAGATGTTCAATATGCAACCATCAAACAGCACAACATGCACAAATTTTTTTTGGTGGAAATGAAATTGTTTTAAAGTGATAATTCCTTTACCATGGCTATGAGACAATTAGAAAATTTCTTAAACTTGTGTTTTTTTTTTCCATTATGAAAAAAAAAGTAATAGAAAATTTTCCATTTGCAATGCAATATATGAATGTTCTAGGGTCCCTCTAGGCATTTGTACAGTAATTGCAACATACATACATTCATACATAATTTGCATATTTTGTTCCTTTAGGGCCTAATATCATGTGTGATTTTTTCCTCCCTCTAATGGATTTGAAAATGGTAAAATCACAGATTTCGATCATTGATTGCATGTTCAACACCTAATTTGCATGTTAAGATTTTATGTTGATGATTAGGTCATTTACATCTAGTTTACACAATATAACTCACAGGATGCTATACATATTTTGTCATTATGATCCACATATCTGAAATACAGCTTATTTTTAAATATGGAGCAAAATGAGGAATTGTCTTCCATTGAAATATGATGATAGAATCACGCCATTTTGGATTACATGAAATCATTTATCATTGATGACATGATTCAGATTGGATTTTTTAAACTTTAAAAGCAAGAACCTCATTACAATACTAGTTGATGTATCATATCAGATTCAAATGTTGTTTTTATTAAGCTATGTACCAGGGTAGATTGTCAGATGGTGTACTTGTCCTAGGATGAAAGGGAACATTGTGCCATGAATATCAAAATGCATTTTTTTCTATACTAATCGTCTGTACTCACCCAAATAGTAACAATTTTATATTTGTAAATGGAAGTAACAAAAAATAGGAGCATGAGATTGTCTGCATAACAAACAGTTCCAAGCATCATACTCCTTTACTTATAATGATCTAGAAAACCCCACCATTTAGACAACTGAATCTGATATACTTCTAACAAATGTTTTGGGCCAGTTTCTCTAACTCGCCAGTTTCTCAAAATACAATTAAGCCTGGATAACCTTGAAAAAGTGGTCAACCACGTGGTGCCTCTGCACATAACAAAGATTACTTGTTCTGAAGTCAGAAAAGTAGAATGACCAAAAGGCCCCGCAGTAAGTCTTTAGATCCAGCATCTAAAATAGAACCTTCAGATACAACATCACTATGTGAACAAGTTCGGAAACCGGATAAGTTCAAATTCAGAGTAAAACTTTAGTCAAAATCAACAGCAGAGGATGTTTAAGATCGAGTTATTGGCAAAGCAATAGATGTTCTACCTGCAAACAAGCTTCTGATTCAAAGGGTTGTGTTCCAGCTCTGGAGAATGTTGAGTTCTCTGAATGAGCGAGAATGCTCCCAAACCAGAAGCAGGTCTGACATTCCAAAACTAAACAGCTAGCTGTCGAATTTAGTAGTATCTGACAGCTAGCATGCATTCCATCAGTCACAGAAGCGTTTGTTAAGGTCAAGATATTGAAGCTAATCAAATATTACCATAATGTTTTGAAGAATTATATGAAGACTGAAACTTGTTCGTATAATCATTTCTGTCGTTCAATGAACATGATTTTTGATATTGCTCAAAAAAAGAATCTCAAATGAAAATGATTGATAATCCAAGCTGGGAAGAAGACTCAGCATTTTACAACAATCAATGCAAAATGCCTCAGATTGGCACAATGGCAGGTATTGAGAGTAATTCTTCAAAACATTATGATAATCTTCGATTAGCTTCAAAATCTTGACTTTAACAAATGCTTCTGTGACTGATGGAATGTGTGCTAGCTGCCAGATACTACTAACTTTGAGAGCTAGCTGTTTAGTTTTGCAATGTCAGAATTGCATCTGGTTTGGGAGTCCTCTCGCTCATTTAGAGAATGCAACATTCTCCAGCGCTGGAACACAACACTTTGAATCAGAAGTTTGTTTGCAGGTAGAACTGCCATTAACTTTATCTTGAAAATATTCTAGCTGTTGATTTTGATCCAAGTTTTACTCTGAGTTTGAACTTATCTGGTTTCTTAACCTGTTCACATTGTGATATTGTATCTGACGGTTCTATTTTAGATGCTGGGTCTAAAGACTTACAGCAGCCTTTTGGTCATTCTACTTTTCTGACTTCAGAACAAGTAATCTTTGGATGTGCAGAGGCACCACATGGTTGACCACTTCTTCAAGGTTTTCCAGGCATAATTGTATTTTGAGAAACTGGTGACTTAGAGAAACTGGCCCAAAACATTTGTTAGAAGTATATTAGATTCAGTTGTCTAAATGGCGTGTTTTTCTAGATGCATTAACAGTAAAGGAGTATGATGCTTTGAACTGTTTGTTATGCAGACAATCTCATGCTACTATATTTTGTTACTTCCATTTACTACTATAAAATCGTTACTATTTGGGTAAGTACAGACAATTAATATATAAAAGAATGCATACTGATAATCGTAGAACAATGTTCCCTTTCATCCTAGAACAAGTACACCATCTGAAAATCTACCCTGGTACATAGCTCAATAAAAACATTTGAAACTGATATGATACATCAACTAGTATTTTAATGAGGTTCATGCTTTTAAAGTTTAAAAGAATCTAATCTGAATGATGTCATCATTGGTAAATGATTTCATGTAATCCGAAATGGCGTGATTCTATTATCATATTTCAATGAAAGACAATTCCTCATTTTGCTCCAATTTTTAAAAATAAGCTTTATTTCAGACGCGTGGATCATAATGACAACATATATATAGCATCCAGTGAGTTCTATTGTGTAAACTAGATGCAAATGACATAATCATCAACATAAAATTTCAACATGCAAGTTAGATGTTGAACATGCAATCAATGATCAAAATTCTGTGATTTTACCCAATTTTCGTCAAAATATGCAAATTTCAAATGCCTAGAGGGACCCTAGAACATGCTAGAAAATTCTGGAAAAAAATCACAGATGTTTTAGGCCTAAAGGAACACTTTAAAACAACTTTGACAAGGCTCCTGTAAAACAAGTTTGTGTTTGCGTTATTAGAACATGCACAATAGATTGAACAAATTGATGACAAATTTTACATTTCATAATTGCTGTATGATTGTTCACTTGCTGCATAACTCTTATTACAATGAACACACTTGGTATTTAAACAAGATTCGTGAAATATGGTGTGTAGCATGTGGTCGCATGAGTCACAGCAGCACCGTGTCACTATAAAAAAAAAACCCGGGACACTATCACATTAGAACAAGGACATAGTAAAAAATTATAAAAATCATGCATATCTTTCAAACTCATTGGTCTTGATTAAAACACCTCTCACAAAGTATGGGTAATACATCAGTATTACATAGTGAAATAATTTGAAGTAAGGCAAACACAAAAACAACAACAGTGATTTTGTTCATTTGATGGTAAAATTCAATGAATTTCACAATGAAATACACAATACTCCTCCGTAAAGGCATTTATGATTTTGAAAAATACAGAGAGTGATTATCTATCTATTTAAAACATAATCGTACCATGTAAAACACCTTGAAATCAAACTTGTGAGAATATGCCGTGCAGGAAATCGCAACAGAACCAGGACCTATCACAGCAGAACCGAGACAAACTATCACATCAGAACATAGTATGCAGGGACACATCCTCCCCAGTGTATTATTAGTGTCAACATAGACATCGAGGTTCGGAAGCCTCGTTAAAAGGCATGTGTAGAGGACAGTCATCCCTCTGCACGTAAAAGAAATCACCTAGTTTGAAAACTATAACTAGTGAGATCCCTCCAGTACACCCTTGGCTCAGTTGGTTACCTAACCTGCCAAACAAACAAGGACCACATTGGAAATAAGCATTACATATATATGTACGCTTTCATGTGCTATCCTAGGAACATTAGTTCATGAAGAATATCAATCAATCATGGTAATAAGAGCAATCAACACAAGCCACACACATAATGTAATAAAAACTAGACAATTCTGTTACATACACAGACTGCTGTAATTTCACCCAACCACTCCCTGACCCCCAGTACCAGGCTGTCTCCAACCTTCCACACCCCACAGATGTTGCCCCGCACTCCGAGCTGGTTTGCCCCAATCGTCTCAAGCTGCTTGCCCTGCCAATTGTACATGTGGAGACCCGCATCAGCAGCCACTACAATCTTGTCGCTTGAAAAAACTGCCACGCCATTGGGCCACAGTGGTTCGAAAACAAGCGAAACTGAGTGCTCGAGCTTAAACAATGGGGAGAAAATGTTCAGTTTGCGGCCTGTGCAGTCCACAAAGGCAAACTGGCCATTGCGATGAGTGCACACAGAGACCCAAGGGCCAGATGACAATGTCTGAAGAGTGCTGGCAAGAGTGTGCTTGTTGCTGTACAATGACATCTCATATTTATCAACATCCTTTAGCGTTTTTACGTAGAGTAATTTATCCCTGACCAGCCCCCGCAGTCGTCCAAAGTCCCCCTGATGTGACCCCAAGATGGTGGTCATGTCCTCTGACAGCACATGGGTACTGCGCTCATACCAATGTCTCAGCACCCACCTTCCGTCTAAGAGCTGGTACTTGTCACAGCCCTCCCTGATGTGACCCGGACGCTTCACTCTGCTCACCTCACTCACAGATCCATTCTTTAGCAATCGAAATGTACACAGGTCACTACCGTGTTCTAATACAAAGCGGTCCGTGCTGACACCTACATAACCGCTTGCCTTGAAAGGCAGTTTTTGATAGGTAACACCTTTTGCAAAATATTCTGGTAAGTGACTAGTTCCCTTTTTAGCTTCCACTGATGCTTCATTATTCCTCTGTTTGCTTTGTCGATCAATGGCCGGTGCATTCCGGCCAAGATTTTTATTGATCTTTATTTTAGACTGGATTGCCCTCAGGTCTGCATTCAAATTCTCTAATAACCTCGTTTTTGAGGTCAGTTCAGTTTTTAAGCAGCTTATTTGATGGTTAGCGGCCTCCACTTCATCACGTGTCTTTTCCCATACAGATTTATACTCATTCATTCTCGTCTGTAGAGCATCAATTTCTGAAACTCTAGTCCTGTGTACATCGATTATCTCTGATGTTTTCGTTTGAAGATCACATTCTAATTTAACGGTGTGCTCATTGCAGTGAAAGAGCTCCTTCTTTTTTACTTTAAGCGCCGCTGATGCAGAATCTAGTCCAATTTGTAATTTGTTCTTTTCTGCTTGACTAACTTTAAGTGCTGATGTAGCTGAATTAAATCCTCGTTGTAATTTGTTCTTTTCTGCCTGGCTGACTTTAAGTGCTGATGTAGCTGAATCAAATCCTCTTTGTAATTTGTTCTTTTCTGCTTGAGTAACTTCAAGTGCTGATGTAGCTGAAGCAAGTCCTCTTTGTAATTTGTTATTTGCTGCCTGGCTGACTTTGAGTGCTGATGTAGCTGAATCTAGTTCACTTTGTAACTTGCTCTTATCTATCTGGGTGACTTTAAGCGTAGATGTAGCTGAATCAAGTTCACTTTGTAATTTCTTCTTTTCTTTCTGGCTGACTTGAAAATTTTCCTCTAAACAAACAATAGTTGATTGTTTTGCGTAGTTATCCCTATGTAACCTGTCAATCAGTGTTTGTTTTGATCTATTTTCACTCTGCAAAAGGACAACATTTTCAATTTGATCATCTAATTTATTTTTCAATTCAAAGCTCTCTTCTTTGAGTCTATTAATTTCGCTATCTTTTTCCAAAATTATTTGCTCTTGCATACTTTTTAGACTTGCCCAATACTGGTCACTCTGAAGATAGCTTTCTAGAAATCTGTATACTCTGCTCATACTGGGCCTGTCAATGTCTCTATCACGCATCATTTCAACTGCCAGACTTTGTATGATCATGTCTTTAGACTTGTTGAGTTGCAGAGGGTTATCACTTGAATTATTTGGAATCGAATAGTGAAGGCTTCTCCTCGGTACCCTATGGAGAATGGCCCAAATAATCACACCCATTGCATATACGTCAACAGATTGATCATAGTGAATACGTTGGCTTGAATCTTCCCATCCTCTTCGTACCTCTGGGGCCATGAAGGCGGGAGTTCCATGAACCGACCTCAGGCGGAAAAACTCTTCATCTGGGATGATGGTGGCCTCACCAAAATCGCATAACTGTAAAACCATCTAAGTCTGTTTAGATATTACAATGTGATATTAACAGTAATACATAAAAAGCTCTCATTTGTTATGATATCAATGAATTATTTCATCTAGCTATTTATGCACGATTATATTAATAAACAAATCTGCTAAATATTTGTATAGTAATAACGACTATTTCATATTTACTAGATAAGTGTATTACCAACCTTCACAGAAATGTGATTATCTAAGAAAGTGACCAGCAGATTTTCGGGTTTTAGATCCCTGTGAACAATCACTTCCGGTTTGACACCATGGAGATAGTTGACTGCTTTAGTTGAATCCAGAATTATCCACTGTTCCTCGTTTTTATTTAGGAGATTCTTAGTCACATATCTATTTAGATCTCCAAGTTCGCAATATTCGAGGACCACCCACAGAAAACCTCCTTTAGATTCATGATGCAAATATGTCACCACATTAGGATGTCCGCTTAGTTCCTTTATACGTTGTAAGATGTTCACTTCTTTTGGTAAGACATTACCTATCGCTTGCCTGGATAAACACAAGATGCAAAACATTGTCTCATTTTTAGATATTGCATGGCATAATTGTATTGGTAACTGGTGTCAAAAGCAACATATATATTTTTGTCTTGTACTATGGCTTTATACTGTGTTCTGTAAATTTGTGTACATTACATTTCTGTTCAACATAGTATTATTATCATAGTTGATTTCAGGCTTAGTATTCAAATCACAAGTTATTGAAGATATATCGTAAAACTGACTATGTGCAACATAAACTAGATCAAAAGTGTTCAAAGAACACAGCGTCGCTGGAACAACGTAGACATATGGGCGATTAAGATATTGCATTTAGCATGAAGGTTGTAGTTCATACAGAAATTCAGAAACAATGAAATCGTTTTAAAAACTGAAAATTACTCCCTGGAACCTATTTGTTTAGACAAATAGCCATAATTGAAAAGTCATGATCACCTTGATGAATGTAAACAGTGAACCAAGTTTGAAGAATTTGTCTTCAAAGGCATCGTGATACTATTTATAAAAATGTCGAATATGGAACTAAAACTGCACACTTTCATTGGCAAAGTCAAAGATGAACAGATATGATTGTCACTACGTCTGTGAACATAGAATGAAATTTGGAGGCCATGGTTCAAACTGTATTGAAAGTATTGAAGAAAGTAGCAGCCCCCCCAAAAAAAAATGTCTATGAACTGCTACACAATGCTGTGCTCTCTGAGCACTTATCATTTCGTTAACAAAGGTCCAAAGTTCAACGTAGTCCCATAATATTGTATAAGATACGGAAGTCATGTGTCAAGCTAAAAATGACAAAATTGGCAGCCAGTGGCCTTCTGGAGAGAATACTTTGATTGGAAAAGTGCCAAAATTAAACATTGATGATGGTCACTAGATATATGAGCAGTGTATTAAATTTGCAACTCATGGTTCAAGCTGTATTGAAACTATTGAAGAAAATGACAAAAATGACCTAGAATGGCCTTCAAGAAATCACACTTAAATTGGCAAAGTGCCACAATCAAACACATGTAATGGCCTTTAGGCATGTAAGCATTGTAGCAAGTTTGAATGTGTTCATCTAAGCAGTTTTAACGTTATTGTAGAAAATGTCCAAAATGGACCATAAATGGCCCCATGGAAAGCACACTTTAATTGGCAAAGTGTCAAATTCGAATCACTCTGTTGTTTTATTGTGTTACATAGTTGTGTAAGTGTAAAGTTTGAACGAAATCGGTTCAGCGGTATACCCTCTAGCTTGTCCAGAGACAAATATACATACATACATACATAAGTACGTACGTACGTACGTACGTACGTACGTTCATACATACACATACATACATACATACATACATACATACATACATACATACATACATACATACATACATACATACATACGTACGTACGTACATACATACATGTACATACATACATACATACATACATACATACATACATACATACATACGTACATACATACATACATACGTACATACATACATACATACATACATACATACATACATACATACATACATACATACATACATACATACATACATACATACATACATACATACATACATACATACATACATACATACATACATACATACATACGAAGTGATCACAATGCAAAGGCTTTCCCTTCAGCTGCTGAAGCGACGCAACAAGATTCCCGTAGTCCAACGATGTGGTATTACTAATGGTGTAGGCCTATCTAATAATTTTGCTACGGATATTCTCAAATACCATGTCTCTATTATAAACAACAAACCTAAAAAGTACAGTCTACTTGTGAGCTTTAATGTGCCTAGTTAGGTTGCTACGGTTAGAAGATGCTGTGACAAACAGGGCACACATGCTTTCCCTTGGGCTTGTGTGTGTCCTCATGGCGGCTAGTTTGTTTCTTGTGACTAAATTTCCACATGTAAGACAATTCACTTTGTTCCCATCTTCACGATCTTGATGTGCACTAAGCATGTGACTTGTCATGTTCTTTTTTGTGCACAAACTGCTTTCCACACGAACTGCACTGATAGTTCTTCATCTGGAACATAAAGTATTCAAATAACAAACACTTGCAATTTACAATGCAAAATCCACACGATACCCATTAAAGTATTAATGAATTGTTCTTACACCAACATGTTGCATTTAGTGTGACTCAGATGGGGTTTTGTCATGAATGGTTTAGTGCATACACGACAACGATACCGAGGATTGCCATTGTGCTGCATAGCCTTGTGGTTATCTAACCCTGTATCCGTGCTAAAAGACTTTGCACAGATGTCACACAGCTTATCTCGTGGTTTGCTGGTCTTACAAGTCTTGCCAGGTGTACTTGCCGATGGTGTTGTTGATGGCATAAATACACTTCCATTGTGTCCAGAAAGAATAGATTCACCTGAAATAATAATAATAATAATGGATTAAACGCTATGGTCCATTTGTCTTTAGTTCATTCAACTTGCCAATCAACTATCAATTTTAAATTGAATTTCAATTGAATAACTAACAAAATGAAACTAAAATACTAATGAAGTCATGTATGTTGATAATCAAAGTTTACTTTAGTAGCGAATTGAATAATTAATAATATCACACGCAAATACAAATTAACTTAAATTGACCAATAAACACCTTAATAAATTAAGGTGTTTATTAAGGTGTTTATTAAAGGTGTTTATTAAGGTGTTTATTTAAAAATAGAATAACGAAACAAGTGGAAAATAAACTTGAACGTAATAACTATGAATAGCATACCCATTACACTACTGTTACCAATCTAAAAATAATAATAAACATGCAAAATTGTACTTAAATTATAACATTTTTTTAAAGAAAGAAGTTACCAAGGCCAAAAGTCAAAGAGTCGTCCAATGACGCAAACAGTGGTGTCAGTACAAAACCCCCAGTCTGCATCCCCTATGTGAGCGGGCTGTCAGAAAAACTAAACCGTGTGGTTCGTGAACACGGTGTAAGCACCTACCACAAACCTTTCAACACCATTAAATTCATGTTGCCCACTCCGAAGGACAAGTCTCCGGATGACTCTAAATGTGGTATTATATATGAAGTACAGTGCTCACAGTGCCGGTACACTTATGTCGGTGAGACTAGAAGAACGTTAAGTGCTCGTATCAAAGAGCACCTGAACCCCAAAGAGAGTGCCCACCGCTGTAGATGATCATATTAGAGACACGGGCCATACCAACAGCCCCAGAGACTTCAGAATTGTGGTGCGTGAGGACTTAGAAATCCGTAGAAAGAACAGGGAAGCCGTGGAAATCCGCGCACCCCGAGATGAACCGAGACACCGGCTACGACCTGCCCCCGTTTTTCTGCCACTGCTGTCATGTGACTGCTGCAACCATGGCGGTCACATGACCAACTAAGGACTGTCATTCCCCTGAAGAAGCTCTTGTGATAAGAGCGAAAGTCTCGCCAAAATGTGAGTCCCAATGGTTTCTGTTGGTATCTTTAAATTCTTGTCTATAACATTTGTTTAGTATTCCAATGGCTAGTTGTGTCCATATTACAGCTTGCATTCTCAGAACATGTGCATTTTTTTACTCTATGTTTAGCAATACTTACCAAGTAAGCAATATGGTGATGGCTCAAGTCGCATTTTTTGCTATATATATGCATGTTGAATTCTTTTTCAATTTGAAATAAACTAAAACCGTCACCATAAGTGATTTACCAGTGTGCTGATAGATTTTGACATAATGTTCTTAGAAAGCTCAAACCCAGCTCAAACTATGCACCCTGTAGAGGCGTAGCGATAAGGATGGATGAATGGACAGAATGAATAATGTATAAGCCAAAGGGAAACACTCTGGAATATGTTTAAACTATTGAAGCAATATACATACATCAGAGACCAGTATTTCGTCCTGATGTCCATGTGCACACTGAAGAAGAATGTAATAATTTGTTATGCATGAGAAGCTTTTAATATTTTATTATAAATCATTACATATTTTGTAACATCAACGTGTTATTCAGCATATATAAGACGGTGAATCAAAGGCTAAATTGAATTTAAACTATTTTATATATTACAGTTTAAAGAATTTAATATGAATTTATATAAATAAAAGCATGTAATTTGCAGCAACCCTCATCTTCAAGTTATACAACCCTCAGCATGCACGAATGTTACTTGTCAACAACCCTCCTCTCTTGTGATTACTTCTAGGCTAAATTTTCTGTTTGCTACACAATATACTTCTATAAAGTAGATGTGTACACAATCTATGAGCTAATACCTATCCAGCTCAGTATTAAAGTTAACGTATAGTGTTTTTTATTCAAGACAAAAACAAGATAATACTTACGAATGGGTGGTGTTGGCCACCATTTTGGAGATGAGGGTTGTTGCAATAACCCTCTTCACGTTTCACACAGTGAGTCTATTCCTATAATACTGTGATACACCCTGTACCAACTGTTGGATGCATAATCAAAACATGGTTGAATAAAAAGCTGAACATAACAATTTTCTAACAGATGCCACAAAAATCTCGTTTCCTATAAAGAAATTTACACTGCAGCCGCTTTTGGCCGAACTCTAAAGCCTCAAACTGAAACTATATTTCATGGTGCAGGGAAGGATCTATAGTCACAAGACTATGGTCAGTACGGTTAGTGGTGTTTCGGCGTGAATACTCTTTTTGTATCTTGTATAGCGTCTAATCTGGGCTCGACACATGCCTGCGAGGAATTTGCCTGAGGAGTGCACACGATCTAAATTACCACATTTTTATATGGCTAACAGTAACACTCTAAGTAACCTTCAAGGATCAAATGCACTACCCAACAGCTAGAATCTGCTGCTCAGCATTATATACAGTAGAGAACATCTTAAGTATCAGTGAAGCGCACTTAACTGCTCATGTCCACACACTACCTACGTTCTACCAGAGATTCATTAGTTTGTATATAACCCCAATATCTACTACACCTGTGTGAGAGGAAATCCTACTTGGTCAGGGGTCACACTTAGTACAGAACTATACCGTATACTCTGTTACACTTAGTGTAATATAGTAAGGAACTGTAGGTTTTACACCATGATTATACATCCTGTATAACATAAATATAAACTGTATTAGTATCAGTATATTTACACCCAGGCGGTTAATTTCAATATATCGATAATATCAGGCATGTAGCTTGCCTTTGGCTTTGCCTCACATCCACTCTTCAGATTTCGCCTCCTCGTTTTTCTCTCTTTTAAATAGCTATTGTATATCTTGATAATCTAATTTCTAGTGTAATTTAGTTTTTTCTACTGTAAAATCATACTATTGTTATTGTATCGTTCATAAGTAGTGATCTTGCAATACTTTATTCTAATAATTCAAATTTCAACTATAAAGCTCACTGGGAATGGATAATTATATTTGATGTGGATATTATGGTTTGTTTTCATTTCTATTTTCCAAGCACATTGTTTGTATGTTTTTGTACATAAATTATTTATTTTGAACCAATACACAATTTTTCTTCATATTTCACGTTGACGCAGAGCGCCGACAGCGATGCTGACCTGAAATATGCAAATTTCGCCTCATCAAATGTTAAATTCTGTCCGTGGCCCTGATAATAGTGGTCTTGAGTTATGCTCCATTAGTTATTTCAATGTAATGATCATTGTTCTCAATGCGTTTGTCTGTTTAGATGCTTCTTATTTCATAGTAAAATAATAATACGTATACATATGCATTGTATCACTTAAAGCAGGTTTATAAAAGTAAATATAAAAACAAACATACTATATACATGTATACATATATATAAATAAAGAATATTGTTCAATCTGTATATATATACATACTATATATACTAAACATACAATATACAGAACATACGAAATAGTACCAAATTGGCTGCTAAAATCAGTAGCCTGGTCTAATTTGGCGGGACGTCCGTTAATATATGGCCACATGTAGAGGTGCGATATATGATATTCATCCAAACTTCTGACCAAATATTCGAACATATACGGTGAGTTTAGAACATAAAAAGATGCAAAAATCATGAACATGGTGGCGTTACAGTTATGCACTCTTAATATGGTTTTCAAATTCAAAATATTTTACTTATCTTTATATATAAATTGATACGGGAATTTTTCCCGAACCAATAATGCTTTTTAACCAGCAGAGTACACACTCCAAATGATCTTTGTACAATGATGACAACCTGGTGGTCGTTTCTATCGACATTTCAAACCAAATAAATTCTTTTTCATTATAAAAAGGCTTATTATTTCAGAAATATTTGTCATGCAGCGTAAAGGGCTATGTTGTGTACCTGTTTGTGTACGTCAAAGGTACATTGCACTTCACACGTACAGTCACAGGTCGAGGGAGCTGGGGAGGGTGGTGATGGAGGTACATTAATTCGGTTCCGGACATGTGTTCATATGGGGGTGGGGGGTGGGGGTGGGGGTGGACCTGTTTAGATGGGGATGGGGTAGAGAGGGTTGGGGAGAAAAGAGAGGGTTGGGGGTCAAGCAAATGTTGTGGCCACACAAATAAAAGCATGACGTGGATTAGTCTTTCAATTCTATTGCAGTACCTGCAGTGCAATGTTTCTCAGCCGCCTTCTTTGCAGCCTTCTGTCTTCCCTTCTTTTGTCTCTTGCACTCCTTCTGCCTCAGCTTACTCGCCAACTCGCAAATTTGAGTGCTTTATACATTTGGCGACTGCGGTTAAATGTGCACCTGCCACTTTGGATATTGTCTTTTCTATCATGTTTTGGGCACAAACACTTGAAAATCATGCCGCCATACAGCATGAATTCGACCCTTTTTTACTTACATCTCGTGAGATGACAGCCCTTGTATCCTTACCATATTTTGTAGCATAGCGTGGATAAAATCTTTCCATTCATCCGAGTGCGTGGCCAAGAGTAAACCGCCATAATTTCCATAAAAATGCACGTATATCGATCATCTTTTCACTAAAATGTGAAGAAACCATTTACCCCATTCCCAATTTCTCCAATGTTTTGAAACCAACCATCACATTTCGAATGCTAAGAAGAAACTCTATACAGTTCGCCGGGAATGCTTTTTTTTTGCAACAACAGCGTCAAAGTAAATGCATCTCGGTAATAAGAAAGTAATTAAAAATATCTAATATATGGTTTTTGTAAATGATTTATATTTTTTGATGGAAGAAGGGGTACTCAGGCTAAGACAGTGATATGCAGGGAAAACAATGAATAATCAATATGTACAGATGACATGTAAAACCATGAAAAACCATACCTGTTAAACGAATTGCCACGAAAACTATGGAAATAAACAAGAGTGCTATCACAGACCATGTGAACCAGCACAACCATCAGATAGACTGGGAGGGAGCCAGAGTAATAGACAGAGAGAGTGAAAGGAAAACCAGGACCATCAAAGAGTCTGTACACATCCGAACCTGCAAGCAGGTTATGAACAGAGACGAGGGGGGGCACTAACTCTCGCGAGTTTATGATTCCATCCTCGTTTATGATCAGAATATTTGACCTTTGACATTGCACGGGAAAAGCATTCTGAGGATGCCAACAGTTGTTTGGCGAAACTGTAAATGTATCAAAAATATCTAGTGTTGTGAATAAAGAAAGATGAACCAATATATTTCATACCAACACAATGAACACATTTAAGAATATACTTTTCCCTACTTTTCTCAGAAAAAGAATCCACCAAAGAGCTTCTAGACACATCCATTAAAATATTCTGGGAGAGCATGCCCCCAGACCCCCTAGCTATACTTACTGTCTACGCCACTTGCAACTGCGTCCTACCTTTGACGCTTTCCTTTTCAGCAACTTTGAATTTGACCAGTGCCTTTTGAATATCCAGCCACTAATAGCATTGGGCTAGTGCTCCTGTTATTGCTCTTGCCAAACTGGCTAGAGGAGTTTGAAATGAGAGTAATTCCCTGTGATCACAAATCTACTGGTGTTCTTCCATCATTTCAAATGACTTGTTGATGTATATGACCTCCTTTTTGCTCCAAAATCTTTCCACCTTCAACAGCTAAATCTCCTTTTTTTCGCCTTTACCCTCAACTTGATGTCATCTATTGATATAAATAAAGTTTCCATCTCATCTATAGCTTTATCACTGGGGAGGTAGTGTTACTGCATAAGATGTTTTGGTGTGATAGTTTATCCTGGTTCTGTTTGATAGTATGCGATAGAATACCGGTAATTAATAATGGGACGGGAGGGGGGCATAGAAAAAACATACAATGTGCCGGGGGGGGGGGGGGGGCATGAAAAAATACTGACATGGTGATAGGGGGGCATGATAAAAAATTGTCAAGAAAACTATTTCTCTTCACGCCACCCCTCCCCCTTCTGTAGTTAATGACCACTCCCTTAATAAAGAATAAGTCTTCGGTAGAGAATTCACAAACCAACAGAGCCGTAGAAGCAACAAAGATTGCAAGTACGTTATGTGCCACAGCTTCCCACATTAGCAATTAGAATCAGTGGTTTAGGCCTATACCCACCTAGAAGTATGTAACTATTGTCCATGGACATGATATTAATATCAATATAATCAAACATCTTCCCTAATAAGGGGCCGGACCAAAGTGCAGCTGTTGTCACGTGACGTGGCATAATAACAGAGGCCATTTATAAATGTCCAGGCCATGCTTTATTGTTGGTGTACGGTGACTAGGACATGTGTGAAACAGAAAAAAATTGCCATGCTGACTGTCAACCTCTGTGGATCCAAACGGTATGCATAAGTTGTAGAAAATAAATCTTACAGATTGTGCATTGCCATATTTTGTGACATGGTGTATACTGGCAGGTGCATGGGGAGAGCAGCATATTTCCAGTATCTGGTATTTAAAGCTCTTTAGCTCACTGGGAAGGAAGATGTGAGGCATTAGCCAAAGCAATTTCTCCATTTGATTGCATGGGGAAGGCTCTCCATTGGTCCGAGACCTAAATCTTGAAAGGAGGGATGTAGAACGTTACTATTTCGAATATTTCATGTTCTCTTGATTGTACGCAACTGGGCGGATACGGAAGCAGTAGTCTACGTGATAGTAGGAAACGCCACAGCGCCACCATCGTACTGGTAAAATTATCAATAAATATCATACAAAGACATTACCATCCGTTATTTATATTCGTCCAAGATAAACTACAGCCACTTTGATTAAACAAGAGATCATAGCTCATTAGCACTTGCAGGCATAAAAACAAATTCTTGTTAATAAATAACAGGTAATGTCTTTGTATGATATTTATTCTTCTCTTCTTCTATATGTAATTGGCACACCTCTAAATGAGTATCACGCCAATGGAGTTGTGTCAGCGTGATTAAGCCTGGTAGTCCTTAAGTCTGGATTTGAACATTTCGATGGTGGTACTTTCGGCGACGTCAGCCGGGAGGTTTTTCCATGCTGGTGTAGTTGCAACAAAAAAGAGTGTTTGTAGTTGTTGGTGGTAGCTCTGATGGTTTTGAATTTGAAATTGTGTGCTGCTCGGGTACGGGTGTCCGCTTGTTTGAGGACTTCGCTATCGTCCACAGGGACCATCACAAGCCCGTGTATATATTAAGGTGAATACACCAAGAAAAATTTGCTACAATATTTGGATGATTGCTTCATTATCTGGCCTACAAAATGGGACCCATTGGAATTCGTAGAAATGATCAACAGCTACATAATAACATTAAATTCACCATGGAAAGGAATGACAAAGAGGAAATTAAAACCAGGAATGCCAGTCAATCTCTTGTATATAAATTTATTTTTAGACAATCATTGTTACATCCTCTACACAGTGTTTCATAACTGTTAACACGCCATCCTCAGGAGAGTATAACATGGAAAGTAGAACTACTAGTTATGATTATTTCTGATTAGCTGCATAACTGAATTGGTACATAATTTTAAAAAAAATCTTATTTTATTTCTATTGTCTATGACGTTTCATCTATTCAATTGGGCTCTCAATCTTGCAGCTTAGACAAGTACAACTTCGGCAAAAGTCGTCCTGTTGCCTGTTGTGTTCTCCTATATCAGTGTCTCCAGTAATTATGGAGGAAAACAGGTCTCATTCAATTAAAAACGTTATGGTCACAGGGCTTTAGTTTATGTCTGAACAATGGCATGTTAATATTATGTTTCTGTACTGGTGCATTTGTAATTATCATTGTTTTGTGCTTTTCTTCATCAATAAAAAAATTTCAGATTATGATGGTAGAAACATTGTGTAAAAATTATTTTCTATTCATGATCACCTACTTTCTGACCATGTCTCTTTTTTGTCTGGCCAAATTTCCCTGATCACTACAACAGTATTCACATACACTGTATCTATATGTTAAAATTTTCCCCCAAATCAGGGGGGCCCCCAAATGGTGGGGGCCCCTGGCTGTAGAAAATGCTGGAAAATGTCCCTGTAATCTACACTTGCATATTGTACCCATTAAATTCGGGTACATCATCTTGTGTTACAATATCTACCAGGAATGAAAGATCCAAGAGCTTGAGCTCTTTGTAATGCAATTGTTTGTCTAGCAAGGACTCAAAGAGGAATGACACAACATTTTGCTTGATTTTCTGGCATCTTTGCTTTTTTAAGTCCTTCATATTTTTCCAATGGCATGTCAACCTCATCTTTCATTTCAGTCTTTTTCACACGCTTAATTGTGTGGAAGTCATTATTGTCAGAGTGTGTGTTTGGTTGGGTTACTAAAACGGCTAGTGCATGTGTAGATCACAGCCCATTCTGAGAGCCTATATTAGCATCAAAATTATCAGTGACAACTTGGATTATAGCATTCTCTGATGGTAGTATACCCATTAGCTTTTTTTAATCTTATTTTTTCAAACCTCACTAACTTTAAATAAATGATGAAATCTACCACATTAAAACTGAATTACACAATTTCAGATTAGATAAAATGTACATGTAATTAAAGAATATATACATATCATTCAACATTACACAGTGATGCACGGAGTCTAAATGAAAAGATTGTTTAACTCCCAATGCACAAATATAGGCCAAGGACCCGGTGCCAAGGAGTAGAGCAAATCATCGGAAATTTATCACTATATAAGGATATATAAACATTCCTGGTTATGATTATTTCTGAATAGCTACTTAACTGAATTGGTACATAATTTTAAAAAAATCTTATTTTATTTCTATTGTCTATGACGTTTCATCTATTCAATTGGG
>CM032669.1:57474279-57487695 GCA_019095985.1 Streblospio benedicti | reverse complement strand
CTGTGACACGGCTGCCGGGTTTACATCCAATGTCACAGTATGGAAATACAGTAAAGGATCTATTTTCCATGCATACCCTTAAATGCCTTCTAAGACGTTCGGCTGGGTAGACCAAGCTGCATGGATCTTGATTGTGAAGTAGTGATACCATGTTACATATGGCATACACTCCACAATCATTCCCATTTTTCTGTTTATCGCAGAGAATGAATCTGAATGTTAGGCTATCACCGGTTTTTGTTGGGATGTACTTTGCCAAACATTCAACCACAGAGCTACGTAAATACGAGCCTTGTGCACTGTCATATATGTCAATGACACCATCATCACAGTGTAATGTGGATACCAGGATCCAATGTTGACCTTTGCCAAATGGATCTGTGTTCATTATTTGAACACCTGGTCCGTGCATGGGTTCTGCTCTCCTTGAACAGACGTTCAAGCATGACTGCATGCCACTAATAGTGGGAAACTGACTTTTGCATACTGCCATGCCGTAGTCAATGATTATGTTGAACGTTCAGCATTTACAAAAACATACTTGGAATTTACTGTACTGAATGATTATTAGATTTAAGTAATGTATATGAAAATGAATAACTAAACAAAACAGAAATATGCCATTTATTGAAATAATCGTGAATCCATATATAATGTATGTCCTGGGTTGTCAGCGTTCCACCAGCTGTCCCGTCTTGTCCCGCGCCGTTCCGTCCCGTGTTCCGTTCCGTGTTTTAGTAGACACCCAGTATATACTGTGCAGGAAATTAAGGTCTTCATCTTGAACACTGTTGCATCTTCAGCTAGTCGGATCCTATCGGTTGGTGAGCCTCAGCTGGTGAGCCTATGAGTTATTCCTTCCCCATGGGAAAAGTGAGCCAACTGTTTTCTCTCTCTAGCTTATCTAGTTGCATCAGTTTGAGGGTCAGTGACCATGCAGCCGACTACACATCTCTACATGGCCTGGAAGGTTCGCTGCAGGAACTCCAGTCACAAGCTCGTTGACAGAGTATTTCATGATGCTTTTGAATAACTAATTGTGTTGGTTTAATATCTTTATTGTTTGTTTCAGCAATCTCACACCCATTCAGTGCAGCATAATTTTAATTTATGGACGACATCAAACTGTCCAATACTACATTACATACTATATATTCTACTAATAAGTGAAAACATAACAACAACCATATAAACCTATATTATACATTGCAAATACTTGCACACAATTTTTTTTGACATCCACGACCACAGTAAGAACACCTGGATAAAAAGGACACATTCAGGTTGACAATACTATGTGAATGTGTAAATCTGCTGATTTTGAGACTCAATACTAGGGTTACAAGAGGTCAAGAAATCCCACATCCCTAATTTTTGGTCTTACCTTACATATCCCTGTTTTTTTTCTTCCTTTTTTGCTCATCCCACAAATTCTGAGTTTTATCCTCACTTCATTGAAATCATCACATGCATTTTTTATTTTTATTTGCACTTTATTTTACAAAGCCTGAACATTGCAAAGTAAAGATTGTTTCAGTAGACAACCTCAGAATTTTTCTTTTTTAAACTATTATAAGGTAAAGATTCCTTAGCATCTAGATTCATTATATTGGGAAGGAACAAACCTCAGATGCTTTTGTAACTGGGAATTCAACCCATCACTTAGTTTCTTGAGATGCTTCATAATTTACGACCATATTATATTGTAACTATATATTTTTCAAATAAAAGAACAAATTCATTTATAATATCATGTACAAAATTAGTATTCATTAATAAGGCTAAAAACATTAAACACCACAAATAATTTCTAACTTAAATACATATTTCTTCACCTTACCGTAATTCAAGCATTGTTGATAAGCACATCAAGTCTTCCCTCTTGCATGGGAAAAGTGAGCCAACTGTTTTCTCTCTCTAGCTTATCTAGTTGATCGGTTTGAGGGTCAGTGACCATGCAGCCGACTACACATCTCTTCATGGCCTGGAAGGTTCGCTGCAGGAACTCCAGTCACAAGCTCGTTGACAGAGTATTTCATGATGCTTTTGAATAACGAATTGTGTTGGCTTAATATCTTTATTATTGAAATCATCACATGCATTTTTTTATTTTTATTTCACTTTTATTTTTCAAAGCCTGAACATTGCAAAGTAAAAGATGGTTTCAGTAGACAACCTCAGAATTTTTCTTTTTAAACTATTATAAGGTAAAGATTCCTTAGCATCTAGATTCATTATATTGGGAAGTAAGTAAGTAATGTATATGAAAATGAATAACTAAACAAAACAGAAATACGCCATTTATTGAAATAATCGTGAATCCATATATAATGTATGTCCTGGGTTGTCAGCGTTCCACCAGCCGTCCCGTCTGTCCCGGCGCCCGTTCGTCCGTGTTCCGTTCCGTGTTTTTGTAGACAGTGTTCCCTTCATCTTGAGCACTGTTGCATCTTCAGCTTCCCCCCATGGGAAAAGTGATCCAACTGTTTTCTCTCTCTAGCTTATCTAGTTGATCGGTTTGAGGGTCAGTGACCATGCAGCCGACTACACATCTCTTCATGGCCTGGAAGGTTCGCTGCAGGAACTCCAGTCACAAGCTCGTTGACAGAGTATTTCATGATGCTTTTGAATAACGAATTGTGTTGGCTTAATATCTTTATTATTGAAATCATCACATGCATTTTTTTATTTTTATTTGCACTTTATTTTACAAAGCCTGAACATTGCAAAGTAAATATGGTTTCAGTAGACAACATCAGAATTTTTCTTTTTTAAACTATTATAAGGTAAAGATTCCTTAGCATCTAGATTCATTATATTGGGAAGTAAGTAAGTAATGTATATGAAAATGCACAACTAAACAAAACAGAAATACGCCATTTATTGAAATAATCGTGAATCCATATATAATGTATGTCCTGGGTTGTCAGCGTTCCACCAGCCGTCCTGTCTGTCCCGGCGCCGTTCCTTCCCGTGTTCCGTTCCGTGTTTTAGTAGACAGTGTTCCCTTCATCTTAGGCACTGTTGCATCTTCAGCTTCCCCATGGGAAAAGTGATCCAACTGTTCTCTCTCTCTAGCTTATCTAGTTGATCGGTTTGAGGGTCAGTGACCATGCAGCCGACTACACATCTCTTCATGGCCTGGAAGGTTCGCTGCAGGAACTCCACTGTCACAAGCTCGTTGACAGAGTATTTCATGATGCTTTTGAATAACGAATTGTGTTGGTTTATCTTTATTATTGAAATCATCACATGCATTTTTTTTCATTTTTATTTGCACTTTATTTTACAAAGCCTGAACATTGCAAAGTAAAGATTGTTTCAGTAGACAACCTCAGAATTTTTCTTTTTTAAACTATTATAAGGTAAAGATTCCTTAGCATCTAGATTCATTATATTGGGAAGGAACAAACCTTCTCAGATGCTTTTGTAATTGGGAATTCAACCCATCACGTAACTTAATGAGGAAGCAACGTACACAACAAAATTCGTTGTACTTTGCCATCAAAGCCTGAATCAGATGGAATGTCCTCCAAAACTTCACTTGTAAAAAAGTATACACCTTACTGGATTAAAAATTAAGTTAAAAATGCCCTGTGCATGAGTGCTTTTACAATGCCTATTTTTTGTTGTGCTGGGTGATTTGAGCTCTAAATGCATATACTCAAAATGTCTACTTAAAATCAAGACATGTGGCAAGACAGCAAACCCATTAGTCTTCTCTCTCTGATCTTGATCTTCTTGCTTTTTTTAACCTTCTTTCCCAGTTGTTCTCTGTCACAAAATCATAATGCATGCTGTCATTATCATAAGGTGATTATGTGGTGTCTGTATAGCCATGTTCAGAGCCTCACAGTCACTGAAGTGTGATATGTGTAATATAGAAATATTAGTACTGTGTTTGACTGAGCTACTAAACCTACAGCATAGTAGGAGGTTCAGAAATTACTTTTGGCAAGATTTTGAACAGAACAGGAAGCAAAATTGTTCGAAATTCAAACCTGGAAAAAACCTAAAGCAATGAAAACCTTTGCAAAAGATATGTATAAAAGTTATTCTAAATGCTTCTAGTGCACTTGAGTGTAAAGGCTACACTGTAAGTTTTATGTTCTTTGATTTAGTTTCTGGAGATGCTTCATAATTTACGACCATATTATATTGTAATTATATATTTTTCAAATAAAAAAACAAATTCATTTATAATATCGTGCACAAAATTAGTATTCATTAATAAGGCTAAAACATTAAACACCACAAATAATTTCTAACTTACCTTTCTAGCACATCAAGCCTTCCCTCTTGCAATTTGAAATGCTTGGTAAATCTATATCCAGCATTGATGACATAGCAACCCTCATAGTTGACACTTGCTTGTAAGAAATAAGAATATATAAAATGAAAAAATAATGCAGAAACTTTATTATAATAATTTATTTTAATTTGGTTCATTTTACATTATATTCTGAAGATGACCGCAAGGTTGAAAATATTTAATTAAAATGTGAATAAAAAAAAGATTTTGGTTTTATCATTTATAATATAACTTTATTATTGCTGCTTGGAAGAAGAAAAAAATTATATAGAACTTAGTTTGAATAACAAAGTACATTACATAAATTGATCAACTACAATTAATATATAATTATGCGAGAGGGTGTGTGGCACTGGTTTTTTTTTTTTTTTTGAAATTTTTGGGGCGTTTCACGCATTTTGAGTGTACCACTTTATATGGGAAATCACGTTTACAGGTTTATTTGTTCTTTTGCACTTGCTTTCATCAGTATTGACGAGAAAACTGTCTTACCAACATTTTGCATACAAATGTTTTTTTTTTTAAAAATTTATAGTGCACTTCCAGTTACATTGTTGCTGCGTATGTTATGTTTCACTGTTGCTGCGTGTATCTGTCTCACGGGTTTAGAAATGCTGCGTGCGTTATGTTTGTGTTGTTTCTCTGTTGCTGCATGCGTTTCCAATGCTTTACCCGATTGCATTGTGTTTTTACATGCCTGTGTGTAGAATTGCTGCTGTCGCGCTATGTCTCCGTACGGAGACAGGGGAAGCTAGTAATCATAAATGTAGACTACAAATCAATATTGACTACAACTGTGTTATTCCAACATTTAGTGCTGGCTTGCCACCAGAAGTAAAAACTAAAGCATCAAGTATTGGTATTCAGGTTGCCACAGTCGATTCTTAATTTTGTGCATCTGCAAAGCTACATCCATTTCCAATTCATTGAAGAATGCATCTATAAACATGGCTCTGATAACAATTGCATTAGGTTTAGGTGGACATGATTTTGAAGTTATAATGCAAATTGATTTAACACTTTTTCTAAACAATAACAAACTGTGAAGCCCACAGTGAAATCTTATCCATATAAGTTGATATTTACTACTGAAGAACATTTTGTTTTATTTGATACAAAATTGTTGACCAACATCTAACATTGACTTTGCCATAGTATACATAATGTAGATCTACACCCACTGACGCACAGCAGGTTACTGATATAGCATGTTTGCAAATAGTGACATGATCCATACTCACAAGCAAATAACCAACATCTGTGATCTATTCACAAATCTCTTGGCAAATTGATTAGCAGTTCGTCTATGTTACACATGATGTAACGTTGAAGGCACTGGGAGGCCTTGGTGGCATCCGTGACAATCTAGATCAAGGAGGTGAGTACTGGCCTAGTGCTGTGGTGGCCGCCGAGACGCACTGGATCAGGGGGCTGAAGGTGATTACCAAATCACGAGACTCAAGGTTCAAGTGTGAGGCTGTGGTGGCAAGCTGAATCACTCCTTTCTAGCTCTTCCCCTCCTCTATGTGTCAAGGCTCTTGGCATGAGATTTCATGTCCTTTTTAAATTTACTGTGGTCATTTTCTTTTAGCCACAGACTATCATCATTAAAATCTTCAAAGCCCTTGTGACATCTGATCCTCTGATGCTTCAGCAAATTATCTTTTTTTGTATTCATTCACAAATTTTGACACTGATGGTCTTGTGTTGTGGATTCTTCTCCTACCCGAACCTGGCACGTAGCTCACCGCTACGTTGTATGTGTATAACTTTTCTATCAGCATTGACATTGGACCTGCCACGTTGCCAAGTCGTAAGCAATCAGGGAAAATTAGAATAGAATCCTGAAAAAGTCAGGGAAAATGGAAATGAAAATGCTGTGACTACCCTGTAATATGGAATAGGCATTGCTTAACACAGTCTCAGAAATTTCAATCTTATTTAACGGCTATATTTCCCAAAGTGGGACTGCTGATATTTGAAGATTTCAGGGTGTGGCCTGGCAGCGCAGTCTACACCGCAACCGCCCCCTCCATGCTTTTGGTTTCCACCATAACTATACTTGCAAAGTCTTCTGTACAAAATGTGTCCCAGGTCTCAGACTGCACACAGTTCCCTCTGATGTTTGTACTTTACTACCCCAACCAGTAAATACTTTCTCCAAATTGGTGAGCATTGGCCTATGAATATATCCTCATCAATTATCCTTTAGACGCGGCTGTATCAGCAATGGAAACTGCAGTAATTATGATTGAGGGTGGACTTTAGGTGCGTTAAGAAATGAGTATGAAGATTAGAAAAGTTGGGATGTGATAGCAACGTATGACACAAGCACTCGCCAAAACGCCGACGGCGATAATAGAAGAAATTCGGCGTGTATTGATTAAAACATGCTCGACTGTTTGGCGATGGTAAAAAATTCCAACTGAAAGTCTAGTACTAGCATAAATTACAGTACACTTGACCTTGTCATTTAAAATTTTTAAAAAGCATGTGCATATTCCGAAATTCATGGATAATGATCAAACAATTTTCAGAAATCTGTGCTATCGTCCGCCATGACACCTGCAATGAAGCAGTGGCTATTTGTCAGAGTCATTATGAGTAAGGTGGCGCACGTTATGCTAAATAAACAACATGGAATTGGCGCTGGCGTGTGATAAATGCACGGGTGTCGTCAGAATAGCGTGTTCTACTACGACCGGGTTACAATTTCTCTAAAAATATGAAATAATTATTGAAATTTACATTGATTAACAATGTGTCAGTAAATAAGAATGATGTAGATCTGATATAGGTACATGTAATATATATGACTTTTAATAATAAGACTGGTCACTTGTGATTCGTTTGAAAGGCGCATTTTGCCCAGCCAGTCTGCTATTTCAAATCTGTGTCTGTCACAGTGTCAGTAATACAGTATTATTTTGCTTGTCACCTACAGCACCTCAGGGGTGAGAGTGCACGGGAAGATGACACAGGGGGGGGGGGGCGGGATCTCCCCCCAAATTTTTGAAAATGTGATGCATTTTTTCTGGAATCTAGTGTATGACCACAAGCAGTGACCACAAAGTAGTGACCGCCGCAGCATGCAGTGGCCTCTCCAAGCAGAAACTCAAGTGGCGGATGACGAAAAAAAGTTCATTAAAAAGGGAAATTTTATGATTTCTGTATATTCAGACATTTGTTTAGCTGTTTTACAGACATTTTTTTGTGTATTTAATGTTTGGACAGATTCATGCCGTTCGAACTCATTTTTATTTATCAATCGCACTTAGAGAAGATGCGCCTGTGGAGAACACTAGTAGGGACCAGTGTAAATTATGGTGACTTCACTAAGACTGATTAGAAGCTGCACGTCAGAGCCAGTGCCACAGGGGTCATTGTCATATTTACATTTTTTAACCGTTACTGTGTAATTTGGTTTCCTTTTCTGTTGGAAATAAGCAAATGTGTTGAAGACAATTATGTGTTGAGGTCTGCGGGGAAAAAGCAGGGATTTTAGATAGAGAATTTGTCCATTGTTGAAAGCAGACTAAAAACGATTAGGTGTACGCATTACTGCAAAATCATTTACATGAATATATTGATAGTGTGATAAAATATTGTCTACGCATAAATGTGAAAATTGCAAATAAGCTGTTTTGTTAAGTGGTTATGCATGTTCAAATAGGAAAATATGAAAGTGAAAATTACTCAAGTTGGCGTGTGGTGATGAGGAGCGAGAGATTCATGTTCTAGCTGTAGGCGATTTGCACACAATCATTATCATTAGGATTTGCACGCTGCTGAATGAAAATGCTTCAAAGTGACAATGTTAGAACATTGCAATTGGAGAATTCAAAGTGTATGTGAACTTGCTAGCAGAATATCATTAACATTATTACACCTACTAGTTATATCATAATCACTATTGCTTGCTTTAAGAAGAAACTTTTCCAATATATCATTTGACATTATTAATTGTTTTAAAACAGGCATTCAATGACGCATAATCTCGCTTGGTGTACATAACTTTCTGTTGCTGTTGTTTGTGCGATTCTTCTGGTAGATGCTTATTTGACCTGGTGCCAATGGAGTGAATGTTATGAGATTGATTGTGGCAGTATATGAATGATGTAGCATGTATGGAAGTGTTCACCATTATCTTGTATAAAAGAATAGTTGTTTGAAGAAATCAATGTGTACAGTGATAGACTATTGATAATTGATTATCTCCTCCCAGATTAAAATTCAGAAGGTAGATGAGAAACAAATTGTCGGTATCCATGACAATGCTACTCTAACTTCTGGTTTTAGTTAATGTATAACTGTATCTATGAAATTTGCATTCCTGATTAGTGCAAAAATGTTATTTTGAAGTAGAACAATTTGAAAAAAAAGTGTATGATTTACAGAAAAGTTGGGTACTTAATATCATTTTTTGGGCTAGCACCTCTAAGAAATTATGGACCCCTATTTAAAATCCTTTGGACCCCTTTTTATGATTTCATAAAATCATCATTGCAGTCATCCGGTCTATACCTGGCAATACAAAACTGAACAAAATGTAAAGTTTATAAATGTTTTTCTTAGTATTTATATTTGTTTAATAACATGTTTTATTTTTATTCATAACAGAATCTTAAATTAATAAAGACAATTAACAACTAGCAATTGGCTAGTGTAAAACAAAAAAAAACACTAGACAATCTCGGCTAGTGTGAAATTCTTTTGGCTAGTGTAAATTTCAACTCACTAGCCAATTTGGCTAGTATGAAAAAAAACTTGTCATTTGCTGGATAGGCGTCTATGTTTCCACTGGCCAGGTCTGCTTTGGTCTTCCATTTGCTTTCAATATTATTACATTGATTATAATTGTGCAATTTATACGATTATATAGTTTATGAATAGAATTCATAAGGGTTGAAACCAATCTCATTAAAAGGAAATCAACGTCCACTTTAGTTGTGCTACTTGCTGACTTAAATTTTTTTCAAATATGCCTGTGATTATTTTTTTCAGTGTCTTAGAATTATCATATGTGAAGAATAGTTAACCTTGATATTCCAAAACATAAATTGCATTGAAATCTATCAAGATAATGGTTCCTCGATGTACCTTATGCTAGGGTTTTTGTGTATTAAAGCTCTTCCAGATTTACAAAATTAAAGCATAATACACAAAAGCTAACCTAACTACTATCTCCAAACTTTGTATTAAAATAAGACATTTGAAGCTAAACAAACAAGTATTTTTTAAGGTCACTATTGTGATATGAATAGAGAACCTACAAATAAAACTGAATTAATCTGAAAAATTACCTGTTTGTTCAAGGTCAATGTTACACCCTGGGACAAATGTACAAAATCATCTTCATCAGTTTTGACGTCTCAGCATTCTAAAAAAAAATTCAGACTGAATGTTTCAGTGAAATAATGTTCAACCTACCAACCCCTATATTCTACTTACAAAGCTATCCTATATTGTTGGAGAGAGAGAGGCCAGTAGTTTGGATGTTTCTAGCTCTGGCATCTGCCAGGGTATTAGTCTTTTAGCGCATTCTTGGCGTATGTCTTCAGACTAGCTGACCATTTGTATTTTGTAGGTTGTACATGTTTTTTTTAATAGGACAGCAATTTAAGGCGCATTCAGCTAGGATAGTGCTCACTCTTTGCGCAACTACATCTGCTGGTAGGCCTTCAATGATGTCAATTAGGGCACCAAGACTTATGTCAGTATCAATCTTATATATTTCTAAATTGACTAGTCCCCACTTGATTTGTTTCAGGGTCTCGTTTTTAGCTTTTGTAACATTGGTAGGTGTTAGAGAAATATGTGGAAATATATCGCTAACGACAGCATCATGCGCACTGATGTTCAGTGCTTCCTGCTTAGTATAGAAATCACTCTTGATAAGAACCTCATGTTTCCTGACTATTATCAGGTCAATTCTGGATTTAGAGGTGCCATTAAAGTGATGAAAGGTTGGTTCATCCGGCATATGTGGGCTGACAATTAGGTTATTTTCTGCACAGAATCTGGATAGCTTTTATAGTTGGTAGTGCTATTTCTATTTAGATCAGCGTTCATATCGACAACAATGAACAATGCGCATTCACTGTATTTAACTATTATTTCATGCAACTCATCAAGTATTTCATCTTAGTCACTATGTATCGTGCCCATGGTGGGCATATACTCTATCACTGTCGTCTTCAATAACCTCCACATGTTTATCTACTTTTTTTGCCCACATAATAGCTGTGCCAGCTCTCACTCTAGTTCTCAACAAAGGAGGTTCTGGGTCCAAATCATCAAAACATTTGACAGTCATATTATGGTTATTAAAGTTTTCCGTGATAGAATCTGCTTCGTATAAGTGACACCAATGTTCCTAAATACAGACTATATCTCTGATATTAGCTATTTCCTTAGCATACGAAATGTTAGATAGTAGGCGCTCAACATTGAGGGTGCTTTATAGTAATTTTCTGTCTAGAGGTCTTTGTGCGTCTGGATGTTTTCATGGATGAGTGTGACCTCTAAAAAATTATCCTGCAGATAATCAAAAGCGCCCAGTCTTTTATTACCTGTTTCACATAGCGTAGGAATGATAAATGTACCTGTGTCACGCTTTAATGAGAGGTCTACTGGAGTTACATTAGTGGCATCCAAGTTAATAAGATTCGTATTGCTGTCAGAGCTCACAAGCTTACCATCATCAAATATAGATTCATCTATAATTGCTTTTGTATAGGATATATGCGCATAATGTGAGTACTCAGGTTCGGAGACGGTCTTGCTTTGGACTGAGTAATGGCGGTTAGATGTTACCTCACCGTTCTCAGCCACATTTTTGTGATTAGATTCATGTTCGCAGTCGGGATTTTGTTGTGCATACATGCGGCTAGCGTTTTGTCTATATGCATGGCTCTCCTCTTGTTGGGACGCGTATTTCGGAAACAAATTTTTCTCGTGCTCAAATGTAACTTAGATCTATGGTTGTAATCGAAAATTACAGGTATGGGGTTTGGTCTATGCTCATAGTTGTATGATAATGGTTTATAGCGTTTTCTTAGTGGTTTACTAGGTTGTATTCACCATATGCCCTTTGTTGCTGCCTGATATTTAATTTGTCTCCGCTATAAGCAAACTTGTTTGCAAAATATTTGTCAGCTCAGTATTTGTCTTGCTGATATGGGCAGCACCATTTGCTTCAGGTGTACACGTCTATTATTTGGATTCAGAGTCAGCATCATTTGACTTATCAGAAAGTGCCCTTAGGTCTTCACTAGATATCAATTTTAATTTGTAATTGTTACAGACATCCTCGAGCATAACTATTTTTTACTCTAATTTGTTAACATGGGTTTTTAGTAATACAAGAGCTTCATTCTTTTCGTTCTGATTAGCTTCCCTCACTAAAATAGAATTTTCTCTAGACTTTATTTTCGTCTCCCTTAAAAGGATTTTTTTCTTTCCTTTGTGAAGGGTATTATTTCACGACTTGTTTATGCACCATATCAAGCTCATCGTATCTTAGCTGCAGACTATTTAGGTATGCAGTTGTCATGTCAAGCTGCTGGGTTATTCTGTTTATGTGACTTTGATTCGGAGGGGAATTTAAATGTCTAGAGAGAGGTGTAATATCAATTGCCCCTTGTATAGGGACTACAGGGTTTGACAAGAGCGGACTTGGGATAGTACGCGGCATTTGACATGGGGTGTATCGCATAAAATCGTCACGGTCGAAGATGCCTCAGAAGTTACAATATCATTATTTATTCGAGCGCAGGTATATACCGAACATTACATAATGACGTGTATGAAAATACATCTTGTGTTATCGGCAGATCAGCTCCATTATCTGCAGGTTTGAACACTTGTTTAACCCATTACCCCTCACGTATTATTACATGACAGCCCTTGTATCCTCGCAAATATTTGCAGCGTAGCGCATATAAAATCTTTCCATTTGTCGGAGCTGCATTGCCAACTTTAAACCACCATTATTTCCTTAAAAATGCTCGTATTCCAACCATCTTTTCACCAAAATACAAAGCAATCATTTTGGCTTACCCCATTCCCAATTTCACAAATGTTTTGAAACAAAGCATCCCATTTCCAATGGTAAAACGAAGCCATGTTCGGATCAGTTAGGACTGTGGTAAAATACCCGTATTTGCAGCGTAGCTTCGCGTAAATAAGTCACAGTAATTTAGAAAATAATTAAAAATATTTATCGGGTGATTTTGGAACTCAAATATATATCATAATAAAGCTTACGTTGTTAGAAACATGAATATGTATTTCTCATCAAGATTGAACCATTATAAGTATGTCTACAACGCGATCAAACATTGGTGTTTTTGCATTTGGTGCGATATGGTAAACATGGCGCCATTTCGAAGTGCAAATTAATGCTGTCAAATGAAACTTCTTTATATTCTCTTAAAATAACAGCTAAACATTAAAATAAATTATACACGACGATTCCTCATACGGTTGTACATATAGTTATCTAGTTTTAATCACAATGGCACTGCTGCTATACGCCAAACGAATGACTTGTATGACGAAGCTTTTGACACCCAAACACGCGAAATCCGCATTGATCTGCATACATATGGTATCTATAGGTATAGGTGTTTGAATGACGCGAGTTTTCCCAATCGACAAGTTAGGGTTCTCATTTTCTGATACATTGTTCTGCATGCAGGTACCTACAGGTATAAACCTTTGTTAAACATAAGTTTGCCCAATTGACCCCACAGAGTTCTCATTTTCGCTTATTTTGCTCTACATACTGGTGTCTGTAGGTATGTACCTTTGCTTAACATAAGTTTCCTTAGTTGGCTCCAAAACATATAAAGTGTGCCCAGTTGCCCCCACAGAATTTTAGATGTATTCTGATATGAAAAAACACTGGCTGGCAAATAAGTGCTTGTTTCCTGATTTTAAAACCACCATGAAATGTGGGTCGCCCTTTCAGACTAGTCAACTTGAAACGTCCCAGTGTGTGGAACAACTATCTTCACATGTAACCAGCAGAAGCGATGGGGTGGGTGGGTGGGGGACACTGATGAAGCGTGAAAGCAAACAAGTTTTCTGTAAATAGATAT
>CM032669.1:57443183-57469089 GCA_019095985.1 Streblospio benedicti | reverse complement strand
TGTAATTGGGAATTCAACCCATCACGTAACTTAATGAGGAAGCAACGACACAACAAAATTCTCGTTGTACTTTGCCATCAAAGCCTGAATCAGATGGAATGTCCTCCAAAACTTCACTTGTAAAAAAAAGTATACACCTTACTGGATTAAAATTAAGTTAAAAAATGCCCTGTGCATGAGTGCTTTTTACAATGCCTATTTTTTGTTGTGCTGGGTGATTTGAGCTCTAAATGCATATACTCAAAATGTCTACTTAAAATCAAGACATATGGCAAGACAGCAAACCCATTAGTCTTCTCTCTCTGATCTTGATCTTCTTGCTTTTTTTTAACCTTCTTTTCCCAGTTGTTCTCTGTCACAAAATCATAATGCATGCTGTCATTATCATAAGGTGATTATGTGGTGTCTGTATAGCCATGTTCAGAGCCTCACAGTCACTGAAGTGTGATATGTGTAATATAGAAATATTAGTACTGTGTTTGACTGAGCTACTAAACCTACAGCATAGTAGGAGGTTCAGAAATTACTTTTGGCAAGATTTTGAACAGAACAGGAAGCAAAATTGTTCGAAATTCAAACCTGGAAAAAACCTAAAGCAATGAAAACCTTTGCAAAAGATATGTATAAAAGTTATTCTAAATGCTTCTAGTGCACTTGAGTGTAAAGGCTACACTGTAAGTTTTATGTTCTTTCATTTAGTTTCTGGAGATGCTTCATAATTCACGACCATATTATATTGTAATTATATATTTTCAAAAAAAAAAACAAATTCATTTATAATATCGTGCACAAAATTAGTATTCATTAATAAGGCTAAAACATTAAACACCACAAATAATTTCTAACTTACCTTTCTAGCATCAAGCCTTCCCTCTTGCAATTTGAAATGCTTGGTAAATCTATATCCAGCATTGATGACATAGCAACCCTCATAGTTGACACTTGCTTGTAAGAAATAAGAATATATAAAATGAAAAAATAATGCAGAAACTTTATTATAATAATTTATTTTAATTTGGTTCATTTTACATTATATTCTGAAGATGACCGCAAGGTTGAAAATATTTAATTAAAATGTGAATAAAAAAAAGATTTTGGTTTTATCATTTATAATATAACTTTATTATTGCTGCTTGGAAGAAGAAAAAAATTATATAGAACTTAGTTTGAATAACAAAGTACATTACATAAATTGATCAACTACAATTAATATATAATTATGCGAGAGGGTGTGTGGCACTGGTTTTTTTTTTTTATTTTGGAAATTTTGGGAAATCACGTTTTACAGGTTTATTTGTTCTTTGTGCACTTGCTTTCATCAGTATTGACGAGAAAACTGTCTTACCAACATTTTTGCGTACAAATGTTTTTTTTAAAAATTTATAGTGCACTTCCAGTTACATTGTTGCTGCGTGCGTTATGTTTCACTGTTGCTGCGTGTATCTGTCTCACGGGTTTAGAAATGCTGCGTGCGTTATGTTTGTGTTGTTTATCTGTTGCTGCATGCGTTTCCAATGCTTTACCCGATTGCATTGTGTTTTTACATGCCTGTGTGTAGAATTGCTGCTGTGCGTTATGTCTCCGTACGGAGACAGGGGAAGCTAGTAATCATAAATGTAGACTACAAATCAATATTGACTACAACTGTGTTATTCCAACATTTAGTGCTGGCTTGCCACCAGAAGTAAAAACTAAAGCATCAAGTATTGGTATTCAGGTTGCCACAGTCGATTCTTAATTTTATGCATCTGCAAAGCTACATCCATTTCCAATTCATTGAAGAATGCATCTATAAACATGGCTTTGATAACAATTGCATTAGGTTTAGGTGGACATGATTTTGAAGTTATAATGCAAATTGATTTAACACTTTTTCTAAACAATAACAAACTGTGAAGCCCACAGTGAAATCTTATCCATATAAGTTGATATTTACTACTGAAGAACATTTTGTTTTATTTTGATACAAAATTGTTGACCAACATCTAACATTGACTTTGCCATAGTATACATAATGTAGATCTACACCCACTGACGCACAGCAGGTTACTGATATAGCATGTTTGCAAATAGTGACATGATCCATACTCACAAGCAAATAACCAACATCTGTGATCTATTCACAAATCTCTTGGCAAATTGATTAGCAGTTCGTCTATGTTACACATGATGTAACGTTGAAGGCACTGGGAGGCCTTGGTGGCATCCGTGACAATCTAGATCAAGGAGGTGAGTACTGGCCTAGTGCTGTGGTGGCCGCCGAGACGCACTGGATCAGGGGGCTGAAGGTGATTACCAAATCACGAGACTCAAGGTTCAAGTGTGAGGCTGTGGTGGCAAGCTGAATCACTCCTTTCTAGCTCTTCCCCTCCTCTATGTGTCAAGGCTCTTGGCATGAGATTTCATGTCCTTTTTAAATTTACTGTGGTCATTTTCTTTTAGCCACAGACTATCATCATTAAAATCTTCAAAGCCCTTGTGACATCTGATCCTCTGATGCTTCAGCAAATTATCTTTTTTTGTATTCATTCACAAATTTTGACACTGATGGTCTTGTGTTGTGGATTCTTCTCCTACCCGAACCTGGCACGTAGCTCACCGCTTCGTTGTATGTGTATATACTTTTCTATCAGCATTGACATTGGACCTGCCACGTTGCCAAGTCGTAAGCAATCAGGGAAAATTAGAATAGAATCCTGAAAAGTCAGGGAAAAATGGAAATGAAAATGCTGTGACTACCCTGTAATATGGAATAGGCATTGCTTAACACAGTCTCAGAAATTTCAATCTTATTTAACGGCTATATTTCCCAAAGTGGGACTGCTGATATTTGAAGATTTCAGGGTGTGGCCTGGCAGCGCAGTCTACACCGCAACCGCCCCTCCATGCTTTTGGTTTCCACCATAACTATACTTGCAAAGTCTTCTGTACAAAATGTGTCCCAGGTCTCAGACTGCACACAGTTCCCTCTGATGTTTGTACTTTACTACCCCAACCAGTAAATACTTTCTCCAAATTGGTGAGCATTGGCCTATGAATATATCCTCATCAATTATCCCTTTAGACGCAGCTGTATCAGCAATGGAAACTGCAGTAATTATGATTGAGGGTGGACTTTAGGTGCGTTAAGAAATGAGTATGAAGATTAGAAAAGTTGGGATGTGATAGCAACGTATGACACAAGCACTCGCCAAAACGCCGACGGCGATAATAGAAGAAATTCGGCATGTATTGATTAAAACATGCTTGACTGTTTGGCGATGGTAAAAATTTCAACTGAAAGTCTAGCACTAGCATAAATTACAGTACACTCGACCTTGTCATTTTAAAATTTTAAAAAAGCATGTGCATATTCGAAATTCATGGATAATGATCAAACAATTTTCAGAAATCTGTGTTATCGTCCGCCATGACACCTGCAATGAAGCAGTGGCTATTTGTCAGAGTCATTATGAGTAACGTGGGCGCACGTTATGCTAAACAACATGGAATTGGCGCTGGCGTGTGATAAATGCACGGGTGTCGTCAGAATAGCGTGTTCTACTACGAATCGATTTACAATTTCTCTAAAAAATATGAAATAATTATTGAAATTTACATTGATTAACAATGTGTCATTAAGTAAGAATGATGTAGATCTGATATAGGTACATGTAATATATATGACTTTTTAATAATAAGACTGGTCACTTGTGATTCGTTTGAAAGGCGCATTTTGCCCAGCCAGTCTGCTATTTCAAATCTGTGTCTGTCACAGTGTCAGTAATACAGTATTATTTTGCTTGTCACCTACAGCACCTCAGGGGTGAGAGTGCACGGGAAGATGACACAGGGGGGGATCTCCCCCCAAATTTTTGAAAATGTGATGCATTTTTTCTGGAATCTAGTGTATGACCACAAGCAGTGACCACAAAGTAGTGACCACTGCAGCATGCAGTGGCCTCTCAAGCAGAAACTCAAGTGGCGGATGACGAAAAAAAAAAGTTCATTAAAAAAAATTTTATTATTTCTGTATATTCAGACATTTGTTTAGCTGTTTTACAGACATTTTTTGTGTATTTAATGTTTGGACAGATTCATGCCGTTCAAACTCATTTTTATTTATCAATCGCACTTAGAGAAGATGCGCCTGTGGAGAGAACACTAGTAGGGACCAGTGTAAATTATGGTGACTTCACTAAGACTGATTAGAAGCTGCACGTCAGAGCCAGTGCCACAGGGTCATTGTCATATTTACATTTTTTTAACCGTTTACTGTGTAATTTGGTTTCCTTTTCTGTTGGAAATAAGCAAATGTGTTGAAGACAATTATGTGTTGAGGTTGCGGGAAAAAAGCAGGGATTTTAGATAGAGAATTTGTCCATTGTTGAAAGCAGACTAAAAACGTATTAGGTGTACGCATTACTGCAAAAATCATTTTAGATGAATATATTGATAGTGTGATAAAATATTGTCTAGCATAAATGTGAAAATTGCAAATAAGCTGTTTTGTTAAGTGGTTATGCATGTTCAAAGGAAAATATGAAAGTGAAAATTACTCAAGTTCTATGTGGTGATGAGGGCGAGATTCATGTTCTCGCTGTAGAGGCGATTTGCTATCAATCATTATCATTAGGATTTGCACGCTGCTGAATGAAAATGCTTCAAAGTGACAATGTTAGAACATTGCAATTGGAGAATTCAAAGTGTATGTGAACTTGCTAGCAGAATATCATTAACATTATTACACCTACTAGTTATATCATAATCACTATTGCTTGCTTTAAGAAGAAACTTTTCAATATATCATTTGACATTATTAATTGTTTTAAAACAGGCATTCAATGACGCATAATCTCCCTTGGTGTACATAACTTTCTGTTGCTGTTGTTTGTGCGATTCTTCTGGTAGATGCTTATTTGACCTGGTGCCAATGGAGTGAATGTTATGAGATTGATTGTGGCAGTATATGAATGATGTAGCATGTATGGAAGTGTTCACCATTATCTTGTATAAAAAGAATAGTTGTTTGAAGAAATCAATGTGTACAGTGGTAGACTATTGATAATTGATTATCTCCTCCCAGATTAAAATTCAGAAGGTAGATGAGAAACAAATTGTCGATATCCATGACAATGCTACTCTAACTTCTGGTTTTAGTTAATGCATAACTACATCTATGAAATTTGCATTCCTGATTAGTGCAAAAATGTTATTTTGAAGTAGAACAATTTGAAAAAAAGTGTATGATTTACAGAAAAGTTGGGTACTTAATATCATTTTTTGGCTAGCACCTCTAAGAAATTATGGACCCCTATTTAAAATCCTTTGGACCCCTTTTTATGATTTCATAAAATCATCATTGCAGTCATCCGGTCTATACCTGGCAATACAAAACTGAACAAAATGTAAAGTTTATAAATGTTTTTCTTAGTATTTATATTTGTTTAATAACATGTTTTATTTTTATTCATAACAGAATCTTAAATTAATAAAGACAATTAACAACTTGCAATTGGCTAGTGCAAAACAAAAAAAAAACACTAGACAATCGCGGCTAGTGTGAAATTCTTTTGGCTAGTGTAAATTTCAACTCACTAGCCAATTTGGCTAGTTTGAAAAAAACTTGTCTTTTGCTGGATAGGCGTCTATGTTTCCACTGGCCAGGTCTGCTTTTGGTCTTCCATTTGCTTTCAATATTATTACATTGATTATAATTGTGCAATTTATCATATTATATAGTTTATGAATAGAATTCATAAGGGTTGAAACCAAACTCATTAAAAAGGAAATCAACGTCCACTTTAGTTGTGCTACTTGCTGACTTAAATTTTTTTTCAAATATGCCTGTGATTATTTTTTTCAGTGTCTTAGAAATTATCATATGTGAAGAATAGTTAACCTTGATATTCCAAAACATAAATTGCATTGAAATCTATCCAAGATAATGGTTCCTCGATGTACCTTATGCTAGGGTTTTTGTGTATTAAGCTCTTCAGATTTACAAAAATAAAAGCATAATACACAAAAGTCAACCTAACTACTATCTCCAAACTTTGTAAAAAAATAAGACATTTGAAGCTAAACAAACAAGTATTTTTTAAAAGGTCACTATTGTGATATGAGTAAGCAGAACCTAACAAATAAAACTGAATTAATCTGAAAAAATTACCTGTTTGTTCAAAGTCAATGTTACCCTGGGACAGGTACAAATCTCTTCATCAGTTTTGACGTCTCAGCATTCAAAAAAAAATCAGACTGAATGTTTCCAGTGAAATAATGTTCAGCCTACCAACCCCTATATTCTACTTACAAAGCTATCCTATATATTGTTGGAGAGAGAGGCCAGTAGTTTGGATGTTTCTAGCTCTGGCATCTGCCAGGGGTATTAGTCTTTTAGCGCATTCTTGGCGTATGTCTTCGAACAGCTGACCATTTGTATTTTGTAGGTTGTACATGTTTTTAATAAGGACAGCAATTTAGGCGAAATCCGCATTGATCTGCATACAGGTGGTATCTATAGGTATAGGTGTTTGAATGACGAGTTTTTTTCCCAATCGACAAGTTAGGGTTCTCATTTTTCTGATACATTGTTCTGCATGCAGGTACCTACAGGTATAAACCTTTGTTAAACATAAGTTTGCCCAATTGACCCCACAGAGTTCTCATTTTCTCTTATTTTGCTCTACATACTGGTGTCTGTAGGTCTGTAGGTATGTAGTGCCCAGTTGCCCCCCACAGAATTTTCATTTCTCTTAGATGTATTCTGATATGAAAAAATACTGGCTGGCAAATAAGTGCTTGTTTCCTGATTTTAAAACCACCATGAAATGTGGGTCGCCCTTTCAGACTAGTCAACTTGAAACGTCCCAGTGTGTGGAACAACTATCTTCACATGTAACCAGCAGAAGGGATGGGGTGGGTGGGTGGGGGGACACTGATGAAGCGTGAAAGCAAACAAGTTTTCTGTAAATAGATATCCGAATTGGTTTAAAGTAATAAACTGTATGTTCAGTGCTGTATGTTAATGCTGGTGAGAGGTTGCTCAGGACCGCCAGCATCTAATTTGCAGTTGTCTTCATTTACTAAGAGGTTGTCCAGACTTTTGTGCTATACAGATATACATGTAATGTCCTAAATTACATTTGTTATTATGTCAATCATATATTTTGATAGGTAGGGGTATATACAAGAGTGCCACAAACAAAAAAACAAAAAAACAAAATTTTATTTGTACACATATATCATTCTTTTCTCATGAACGACTTTTATACAAACATTAAAAATTCACATTCATTAGTTGTGCAAGTAGATTTTTATCCATTGCACGGTTCATAATTTTGTCTAAAATACACATGTTATTTGTAACATTTTGACAATTATTTTAGATGACAGGCCTTTGAAATGTACAATATTATTAACAATAACAATAACATGACAGCATCACCATGAGTAGGCTGTTATGGATAAAACAGGGTTTCGAGTGAATCACTATCTATTTATGTAAATTAATTTAATAGTGAAATGTGTTCTTAAGAAAACTTTCATTTTTGTGATGAAGGTGAAGTCACTGCCTGAGAGACCAGGACTGACATTGTAGCCGCCACGAGCAAAGAGGACGATCACACTTTTATACCATCCAGAACACCAGACACCACCTGTGAGTATCATGATACTTGCTCAAATGACAATACAATTTTAAATAGTTGATACTAATGAATTTGGTATCTTGTTTATTTTTTTGTTCTGATTCTCTAAATTTAATTTTTGTTTAGTGAAATAGTTATGAACTTATTGCATATTTCTCTGCAAACTAAAAAACTGAGTTCAAGTATTTTATTTTTATTTAATTGAATTTATTTATCGTCAATTACACACATTAAAAATACGAGGTGTTCTTGACATTAAATACAAACAGACTTGATATGTTAATCTGAGTACCGTATCCCCGTGCATTAAAGAGCCGCGCTTATAACCGAAAAAAAACAATGTTTTGAGGCTTTTTGATAGTTAAATTTGTTCTTGACATCAAGCGCATGCTCTTATTCTCGAGAAACAGGGTGCACCCAAGTTTGACCTCCATGGCTAGACGGTCTATCGAGTAAACCGAAGAACGACACCCATTATCACTCGCTTGTTTCTCAAAGCCATTAAATGTCACGATAGCTATCGTTTGAGGTGGATTTTCAACAGCAAATCATTTCTTTTATTTTGACTTTATTTATGCCATTCATATTAAGATAGGTAGCGATCTTTAGAGCCCGTAAAATGAAAATATAACATTTCATTTGTCTGTTGTTGAAGAAATATGGCGGATCAAAGGCCGGCAAATTTACATATCGAAAAGAAATCCTGCGATATTAAAAGCATTTATTGAACATAGATCGAGTCCATAACGACAAACCATACTGTTTGCGTTATGAAAAGCTCCTAAAAAAGTGGCGCATCAAAATAAAACGATGATTTAGTATGTAGAATAGCTGTGCCTAGTACGCACTTCCACCATAAACAATATGACTTTTATTAAAGTTTAAAAATTTTCCTCTTTTATTGAAAATTTGGTTTGTTCTCAGATAGGAGCGCATCCTAAATACAAGCTCAGTGCGCTTTAATGCACGGGGATACCGTACAAGACACACATTTTTATTCATTATCATTGTTATCGTTTACCCCCCAATTAGCCTGGGCGCAGCGTAGGCTATGCGCGACCATTTTTAGTCATGAAATTGGCTAAGTCCGAAAAAATGAGAAATTATTGGGAAATTTAACCCTCTCAATGTTGCTTCAGTAGACGGGCAACGCGATATCATGAGCTCTCAAAATAGGCCCCGTTGCTCACGCAGCTCACGCCGCCCACTTAATGTCTCCTCAATTAAGTCTTTATTTGCTACCTTGCAGTCTTCTCTAAATTCATTCAGCTAGAGATCAATTTCCTTTTTCATTGTTGAACAATTACTTTTAATCTATGTCAACTTATGGTCGACCTCAGTTTTTAGTTCTTTACATTTATCATTTGTGTGCTGTACTAGCTCCACTCTAAGTTCGTCAACGTAATGCTTACAGGTATTTTTAATAAGCTCTGTCGTCCTCACGGCAGTCACCGCTTCCTCTTCACACTGAACAGTACCAATGCATTGTAGAACCTGGTGTTTGGAGAGCTATATATTCCGTATCCTGGAGCAGCGCACACGCTTGGCACTCCAACAGTTCACATTTCTCACACTCAACTACATGTAGTTTCTCACTAGCATTTGTAAAAGTTCTATCACATGATTTACAGTTAATGCTGTCATCGGACTTTGATTTCACTGAACACTTTTTTTAAATATGAGCGCTGCCATATTGATTCATAGCAGGAGATAATACAGATTTTTTCCTTGACATATTCGTCCTCACTGAAGCCATGACTTAAAAAGTTTTTGCTCTAATAAAGTTCTAGTTAAAACTTTCTTATTCTTAAAATTATAAAATACTGTGCTATGTTCTACTGAAGATAAAAGTCACTTTATTTACTTATATCTTTATATTTACTTAGACTTATCACATATCATGTTGGACGGCCACCATCCTTCAAACGTTTGGAACTCCTACCATCTTCTCAAATGTTCGCACAACTATGGAAAATTGCTTCTTGTTACACTATACGGAATGTAATATTCCTGCACATGAAAATAAACAAATAGTTTTAAATACTGAGACCACATAAACTTTATTCGTTGGAAGACGAAAGAGCCTACCTGTTCTGAAAACCCTCTCAAAGATGTAAATTGACATTTTTTTTCCATTGTATTTTTCCCAATCAACTCAATGAAATAGCATGTATATTTGGATTAAAATATGTCTTATCTTTCATGACAATTATTATCTTAATTCAGTAGATTCATTTCATTCTTGCCACCTGATTATTTTTGTACATCAATAGCATTTTATCTACCCAACCTATTAAGCCAAATTTTTTGAGAAAATGATTTTGTTGAACATGTAATCACGTTAATTCTGCCCAATTTCAAGTCATATCAATTCCACAATGCTGTAAATTAATTGATGTTTGTCAAAATATCCTTGTCAATGACCTTGTCAAGGTGGGGTGACAATGTGTTGTCAAAAGTGCCAAACAGTATAGAACGCTGTTATAAACATTTTTAACCAGTACGTCTATCTCGTCTGGGGAAAATCGTGTTGCTCTCTTTGGCCCATTACCCTTATTGGCCCTAACGTTTTTAACCTGTTCTTGCTTTTGGCTCATGTTGAGCTTCTTTTTTTTCAATTATTATTCACTAATTTAGTCACGGCACTCTAAGCATGTGTACTTTGTATTTGACATATGAAGTAACAGGTCTATCAGTGATTCGCCTTGTAAAACAGGAATGTTGCATGCACAGTGAAAATGAGTTACTTTTCCACAGTCACACACGATTATTACAACAGAATTCACACTTCTTACACGTCCTGTCGCGGTTTCAGTTGCAATGTCAATGCATCCTTTACAAATAGTACATACGTTGCTGTACATCTCCAGATAAAGTTTCGCAGCTAGAAAACAAATGCAAAAATTGATTATCACCACTAGATGTAGTCAATCATTTTTTTTTTCATAATATCACTTTTTATTCTGTAGTCACAATCATAAACAATACGTCAATTTCAAAGATGTTAACCATTCATTGAAACTATACTGCATGTAAATATTCTTATCAATAGTTACATTGGCAAATACAAATTGAAAATATTATATTGCATAAAAACTTGTCCTTAAATATCAATGTACATGTAGAATGTCATATTCTTTTCACATTGCTACTGCAGCTGTGGCAAATATTCAATTACAAACTCATTCACTTCGGCAGCCTCCTCATCTTTTCCCTCTGATTAATCCAAGTGTTCTATGGATGAAGCACACTTTTGTTCAGCCAATGTGTTTGAAATAATAGAATTTTTTAATCATTTTGGACATTCCTGTCATGTATTCTTCTTTTGAATTCCACTACTTTTCTTTTTACTCACTAATTTCTGCTGTAAGAAGATCTGCAAGCAAAAAAATATATGGTTGATTATATAACCAAATATCATAATGCCAATATTATTCAATAATTATCAAATAGTAATTTAATATCACTGAGTAAAATAACTTAATTTGATGGAAACAAACCTTAATTTGTGCTTCTGCACCCAGGCCAACTTCACATTTCTTTTATCATCGGGCGAAAAGTTGGCTAGTTTCGATGGGGAAACATCTAATAATGCTTCCTTTTTTATGTATCTTCTTAGCAGTGATTTAACCATCTCTGTTAAATCACCATGTAAGAATGGTAGCAATGGTGAGTCTGATTGATATTTTGTCAAGAATGGGGTGACAATATTTGCAATGCTCATAAATGCATGAAGTTTTTGCAATGAGCAATGGGTCACGACTAGCATTGGCAAATAGTGTTCATATGAAGATGACCCAGGGTTGGGAAGTTTCTTTGCTCTGACTGTTTCCACATATTTTTTTGTACATTTGACCATATTTCTATTGCACATTGAACCACAGGTAAATTTTCGACCCATCGGTGTCCACAAAATGGCAAGGAAAGAGTGATGAGCCCGTAATGGTACTATAGTCTTCTTCTTGCAGGTGTGTTGTGGAAGAGAAAATGCAGAGCTCTCAAAAATCTTGTCCATCTGGGGAAAACAAGAAAATGGTAATAGCTCCTTTGAGCTGTAATCAAAACTCAGCCTGCCCAAGATTACTACAAATGTCAGAAGACATGCACTCAGTAACTAAAAACAATTAGAACGCATTCTCCAAACAGAGTAACGAATTTACAACTGGTATAGTATGACTTGACTGCCAGAATGATCGTTCTGACTTTACAATTTCCCCCCCGTGATGATGCTTCACGGTGAATATCCGCCCAAACTGCAGACTACGCTCGTTTTGATGCAGAATAGACCAATGCCCGGTGTACTCACCCAAACATAGAGTAATATTTTATTAATAGAGGCCCCTGTCAGTTCACCTACAGTACCAATATTGCATGGTAAGACCTCTACCGCTTTTTCGCGGGTTGCTAACGGACATTTAAGCCAGGACATTCCACTTCCTCTTAGGCTCCTTTTACAGAGCAGCAATCCCATTCATCTTTAATGGGGTACGATCATCACACCAAGACGACTATGGAACAAGCATATGCGGACAGGAATTACATGGCTACACTCAGTAGTTATTGCACTACTAAGTAATGGCAGTTAAAAACAAAGAAAAATGATGTAGAGATTGACTGAATACATCATGGAGGTGTCTATTCTCTAAAAATCGAATTTGGCATTAATCCGAAAGGACCAATGATATATAATTTATTCCAACAAAAGACATCTTATACTGTATCTAGCAATATGGTTAATTCACTATTCAGGTTAGATGGGCGGAATTTAAGAGAAATACTTTGACGCCATTATGGCAGTTTTTTGTCTGGCTGGCTATTCAGACACTGGAGTCGAATATATTGATAAAAAACGAGAAACTTCACTGCCTGTGTCATTATTTACAATGCCGGGAAACTGCCCCCACTATGTTTCTACTTAGTCGTGGTAATTACCTGTAAACGCGCGAAATACTACTAAAAACTGACTCTTTCACTAAATCCACACCGTTCTATCATGTGAGACTCCACAAACTGTACTCTTTTTTTCCGCAGTACTTGTTTTCGCCAGCTAACTTGCCGATGACGTCATTTTTAAAACGCAGATTGAACGGCATCACACGGGGCAACTTTCTTCAGTGGGATTTGGCTAACACAAGCAGCCGGCGCTGCAGTATCGATCAGAGTTTCCAGTGGGGGTTCACATTCTGCAAATCTCTGTCATATATCTGCGCTGAATTCATGCACAGACTCGTGATGTTTTTGTTTCCTATTGGTATAGTTTCAAGCATAGATAAAGGTTTCTTTTTCATAGAAAGATTGCTTTTGAGCTCGTTCATTACCTGTTGATAATTATGTAGCGACGTGTGAGATGGCAAAGTATTTTACCTTTCATAGCCGTCTAGGAATGTTGGCAGAACACCTGCAAGTTATGGGTCAATTATGTCCCAGTCTAAATAGGTGAAATACACCTCCAGCTCCTTTTGCCACTTTTCAAAGATGCTGTGTACAATGAGCAATCAAAAACGTGGGAGTATCACGTATGGGCCTCAACGGGTTCGATGTGTAGTGTCTTGTGTAGATACTAATTTATCTATTGCTGATAGCAGATTTGGGATGGTGGCTCCTTCTGGGTTTTGTATGGGGCATACTCTTTGAATTTATTTAGAAGCTGCACTCACCTCTCTCCAGCTTGCTTATGGTATCCTTATTTCTAATGCACTTACTGTGGTATTCAGTTGGCGGATCACTGCATGGGCTGTGTCCTTCTCATCTTTGAGAGATTGATTGTGGCCATTATTTGGTCCCTGAATGGCACGGCGAGGTCTTGACATTTTTTTGGCTAGATCAGCATTTTATTGATGTAACACTGACAGATCCATGGCTTGGTAGGTTGGGGATTGGTACCTAAATGTGGCGGTATTGTTGGGTGAGGAAATGAAAAAGGATTTATTGTAGTGAAGGGCGATGGCGTAGGTTGTTGGAAACGACTAATCGGCGGGGTGGGGTATGGACTCTGCTGTCCGTAAAGGATGCTGAGTTGAGGGTGGTCTCGTTTGGTGAATCAACTGAGATATGGGCAATAGAAACTGGAGTTGATTCTTTGTTGTTCAATCTATAGACATCTCTACCATTATGTCATGCGTAAATGACATAAGAGTAGGACTCTAGTTTGATCAGTGTATTGACTGCCTCTACACATTTGCAAGCCTTTATATATCAGAGCTCCTCCTGGTCTCTAGATTGTTCAGGTCTGACATATACTAAGAGGCTTGGTGCCTGTAGCGTTATACAATGAGTAAAAGTGTTCTATGACAGATCTGGGGCCTATGTAAACTGAAATAGGGTCCCCCTGCACAAGCCGGTTGCACCTAGAAGGTGCTATTATTCAAAGTATTGATGCTGATTTTTTTATTATCACACTTTGAGACCATAATATTCTACATATTTTAAGAAATCTATCGAAACTCCCCAGATCAAGATAACAATAATGCTCTTTATTATCGCCCTCACACATATGCATAAATTATGATAATGAGCTTGTGTAGTGCTACTCTTAATCGCATTGCGGTATGGTCGGTGTTAACATGTTACGGTGTGTACTGTGTAATAAAGGCTAATCGTTGATTACTATACGCGTCATCATTTCTCCTGTAAGCCTGTTTCAGATGACTGAAATGCACCTCGCTATGGTGGATGTTACAAATTTTGTTAGGTATATTTTTACATTTTTCTTAAATTACATAGTTATTTAAACGTGTTAGTGTTTAATCGTGTTGGATAAATTTTATTCGTTTTATTAGCTTGCAATAGCATTCTTTTACAAGCCGTTTTTCCGTGATAATCGTGTTTTTTGCACAATTCATGTGCTGTAGCCTGTGCAAAGTCAATCTCTAATGAAATTGTTAAATTTAATAAACTCAGCGAAGCCGAGATTGCGGCGCTGTGTGTGTGGTGCCCCAGGCTCACGGCCGTTAGGTGGCGCCGGCAGGTTCCGGCTGCCTTGTGTTCGCTTGGGGATGTAGCTAAGGTTTAGACCTGCCGGGGAACTAACGAGCCGTGCTCTACGCACTGCCTTAATGAATGGGCTGTGAGTGTATCTTTTCAATCGTAACAATCAAGTGCAGTTTCCATTATTTATTTGCTCTTAGTAGTTAGTTGTTGACCGCACCCTATCATATCATTCTCAACTACTTGTTACGAGAGAGAGCTTCAGATTCGTCTTGGCTGCAAAAGACGGCGGCAGAGAGTGCCGCAAAAAGCAGGGCGGCAGGCAAAGAGAGGCCGGCACACTGCCATCTGCTTTTATAGGGCTGGGAGGGCTTCCCCACCGTCTCAAAATTGCTCCACTTACGTCACACCATCGGCTGACTCAACCCACGGACATTGACACCTAGGCTGTCTCTGGCTAGTGCCCAAAACATCTTGCTGGCACTAGCAGTTCTGTCTCATATTTCTTATTATCTTGACCATTTTACGGGAGTCATTCCATGACAACCCTCCTCCTCCGAAAAGTGATATCATCACTTTTTCAAAAAAAATTGTGAGTCGCCACGGGCATGCCCCAAAAATGGTCAAGACCAACCACCATTCAATAAAACCTTGCACAAATGCCAATGTCCCGGGTTCCTATTCTCACTTCGGCAATGACATCTTTACATAATGTAAAACACCTTTTCAAAACTATGGCCACGACACTTATTTCAAATTTCAAGCATTTCTACAGGTTGAAAGACACACACTAGTTCATACAATCCTTTTCATAAATGCTGTGCTCTTACCTTAAGTGCCCTTTACCTTAAATGCGTGGTCCATACATTTATCTACTTTACCTACCTAATCCAGACATCATTGCCTTATCATTACATCCTAAATAATGGATACCATTTTGCTTTTTTTCAAAAGAACAATCAAAAACACCAACTATTTACAACACTAAATATTCGTAACCTTAAATATTTATAATACCAAATCTTGACAACAAGTTGTTGAACATGCGTAAATACGACTTTACATGTGCAAATTTTAATAAATATGACAAATCCCTATCTTATCTTTCCTAACATCTTAATATTGAACTCATAAGCGGTCGTATGTTAGTGATTTATACATATATATACATATGCTACTAGTGATGTCTGCCAGGTAATTCTAATGTTTGGTTCTGAAACTGCATCTATCACCAGGAAGCATTCATGGTTAGTGGTTAGTATACATTTTAGTGAATATTCTATAATCTAATAATTGTCTCTTATATGTATGTCATTAAGTAACGAGAAAAATTTGAGTCTGTGACTTAGTATTTGTCCTTGTGCTGTCTTCCTTTTTTTTTTTCTTGCCAGGCCACAATGCGTCCATCACTGGATAGCGTCCTTGGTGTCTATACCCCTAGAGTGCTCACTGCTCACGGGATCTCTAGTCCTGCCGTGTGCATTGTGGACCAGCGACCTTAGTCCTGCCTTTCCGCATACATTATAGTTTATTTTCACCAGACTATATCACAAGCAGCATTAACTACTTGTTTCTGACATTAGGAACCGATTGAGTGTTCAGTGCTCATTAATTCTCTATAGACCTGCCACGTGCTTTGACCTTTGGTCCTCTTTTTTCTTTTGTACTGTTTCTTTCCTACTCATAGTCTGCTTTAGATTTGCCTTGAGAGGGTGGTTCCATCCCTTGGTGCGTGTCTGCCGTCCCGGTGCCCTGTTCCCTGATGCTGTGTTTGTTTACCACGTTTCTTGTTGTGTGATTGTCTCAACCAATACTTCTTGCTCCTCAGCCATTGTTCCTTGTATCGTGTGTTCTGACTGTGCCCCATTTACTGACTGGGGTGAGCTGCTGTTGAGAGTGGTGGCTCTACCCGGGTGCTGAGCACCTGGTTGCGTGTAATCAGAGGTCATGGGGTCATCCGGGTCGAGGTGGCACGCCCAGGGCGGATCCCCCTCCCTCAGCGAAATCTGAAACTAAGTCTGGGAGTTAGCAGGTGTCTAATGTTGCTTTCTCTTTCTTGCGTTGTATCTGCCATTCATTATTTTCTCGTCACTTTTACAGTTTATTATTTTGTTAATTATTTTCTTTACTTATCCATATACACAACATATATTTACAATAAATTTTAACATGATTATTTACATACAACACATATATGTTACATTTTACAATATACACAAGGTAGATTACATACACTATGGTGGTTGTAAATATTATGAGATCACCCTCCCCTCGTATGAAATTGCTTGCAATTTCCAAATTCACGCAAGAAAGTGATGATGAAAATGACCAACAAGGTTAAGAAATATCTCTCCTATGTGAGTCGGGTAGTTATTTCGATAACTAATTTAATTAATTTGAATAATTTTGATCCATCACCAGGAGCCTTGCATGGTGCACTGAAAAAACCTATGGTGAGGTTGGAAAGGTTCGTAAGTATATTGCATCAGTCTCAGTTTAGCATTCATGTTGGTTATTTATTAACATCCAACATGATGAGCAATTTTAGTTCATGGGTATTACGTAAAATAAAGGGACAAGAAAACTTCTGTAGGCTATTTAGTTGCTCAAAAATTATGGGGTCCCATACTATCTGATTTCGTTTCCTCATGTTATTCTTGTCTCGACAGGGCATCACCATATGAGTCACTGGAGGTTTTTGTTGGCTTTATATATGTATATATAAATATATATATGACTGAATAGTCATGCAGTTTCTAGCAATAAGTACGAAAGTCGAAAAGTTATGCTAGAGTCTTTCTTAGAGACTATAGGAACCACTTATCCCTAACTAGAGATGTATTTAAAATGTGACTTGGTCATAAGGTGAATGTTGGAAATTCATTATCGTCAGTTTCAATCTCATGGTTATTGTTAGGGTAAATTGTGCCTCCGATCACTGCGCAACAGGGTACCTCCGTTGGACTGATTGCTATATTGCGGTTTTCGTATACACAACTCATAATGGCCATTGTTATTGATATATTAGTATTTATATAAAATGTAGCTCATGTAATCCTTCCTGTACCTGTCGTCTGCTGCTGAAAAATACAAACATGCAAGTCAATCATCCTTGTCCTTTGCATTCCACCATTTGGAGCACAGGCCTATGTGGGGGTGCGGCATTCAAGGCTTCTCGCAGAATGGAGATGTAGAACAAGTTGTAGGTTCTTCACTCATGGTTGAAAACTGCTGAATATGATCATACATAATTAGGAAACATGCAATCAGACTTATTTGTTGGGGTCCAATGTGGGGGTATACGTATCATCATCTTTTCCTGGTCTAATGGGGGGGGGGGGGTGGACAGCACTATTACATTTGCGTGGTATTGGTATCTGCCAATTCAACCTACTGAACTATCTAGAAACAAAACATTGGTCATCTTCACAATCTTTTTTTTTTTGTTCACATTTTGATTGGGTTTGTCAATAGTTTATCATATATTCAAGAAAATTAGCGTGTTACCCTATTATAGTGACGATTGACGGAGCTTGCATCTAAAATGTACTCCTATATTAAATTGTGTTGTGCATCTCTCAGTCATGAATCATGTTAAGCAAAGATGTCTGGCAATTTTAAAATGGATCTACAATGTGACCAAATTGTGTGAGTTAGCGTCTATCAGTGTGTAACAGTGGCTCTGTGCTATTATTGCTGCTTCGCTGTGTGACTATCTCTCGCCGTTTCCCTTATTGGTTTGCATATATACAAAAATAAACTGCTCGGCTTAAATGCATTAATAATACTAAGCTTAAACGGTGCCATGAATGTCTACTCATTAATACGCCACGACATTCTCTTCCCTAAAGTGAAAAAAAATGTGCCAATAAATACTAATTTTAAGTGCTGCCATGAATGTCTATACGCCACGACATTCTCTTATACCTCTGCTCTATAAAAATGGTCTACTTGACTGTGAGTTGTTAGACACAATAAACTGCTTAAGACATGCATCTAGGTCCCCCTTCCCTGTGTGGGGTTACCCAAGTAGACTTACGTGTGTACAATCGTTATTCTGCGCATGCGGTATTACGGGGTCGTTTCGTAATTTGTGTGCCTCTGCCTATATCTGCGCACGACCCAACCTGGCCGCACCCCAGGTTACAATGACCGGTCATAGGTACAGTGTGCGTTCTCCGCAACAGAACATTACAGCATTGAGAACTCCCTTGTAATCATGGCCTTGGCTGGGCCATCCAGTTGGTTTCAACTCACAGTTGTCCTCGTGCCCATTATTCGCCTAAAACATCTCACTACATTCCCATGTACCTGTCCGTTGCCAGTTATATTATGCCCGTAAATCACCCTTCAGTTTAACCCGTAAACAAAGCCTTGATCATGTGAATGTGAGATTATACAATGCGACCAACTGGAAAGCCCGGTCCATGTTGCCAAAATTAACCCCTTGTTCTCAGTCACAAACCCCGTCGGGTTTCAAGCTGCAATGAAAGGGCCCTGCTGTTACGGAAATTGTCACCCTGAACCTGTCAGCCATACAGGGTAAACAGGAGCGTTAGCGTCACTAATGTCTGGAAGTGAAAGGGGTACACGTGACTCACACCCTCCGGTTGATGGCTGTTTAGGAATTCCCTGCTCTTCTATTAATTATCACTGGGGCTCATTAACTCTGCTTACTAATTACGCCATGCTTGGGATTCCTTATGCCTACGACTGTACACACGCCTGCGCACACATATATTTGCCTTGCCTCTAGCCCCATTTTTGTCTAGTAAATCCTGCCTTGCATATATTGGTCTACCACCAACATGAAAAATAATCCCTAGATATCTATAAGCATTCACATCCTTCATTTTTGTATAGAACATTAGTGTTTATAACGTAACCTTAGGTATTGAATACCGTTATCTTCGACTTCTTCGTATTTACTTCCAAGCTCCAGTCATCACAACTTTTTCCACACCTTCCACTGCTTTCTGCAAGTCATTTTCACACTTGGCCAATAAAATTGTGTCATCAGCATACATCAAATATCCTAAACTCATGTTACCTAGCATCGGCAAATTTTCACTACAATTTATATAGTCTGGTAAATCATCTATGAACAACTGAGATTGCAACTTAATGGGTCCCCTTGCCTTACTCTAGCAGCAGATTTAAATGGCTTTAATAGCATATTGCTCACCTTAATGCTCATTTTAAACCTTTTATCAAGTAACTATCCTTCAATATTTTGATAAAATTGCCTGCTCTAAGCGGTTTGAATTACAGAAAAAAAAATGTGATCAACCTTAACATACGCCTTCTTAAAATCTAAAAATGAGGCAAATAATTTTGAACCTTTCTTAGTTTATTTGTGTACTAGGGATCTCAATGTAAAGATGTAATCACTTGTTCTTGCCTTCTTCTTGAAAGCGATTAGTCTACAATCTATAACCTCCCTATCTTCCAGGAATTTATCAAGTCTATCATTGAGAATTATGTTAAGCAATTTAGCAAGACAGCTCACAATTGTGATTCCTTTATAGTTAACAGGCAAGACTTATCCCCTCCCTTAAACAAGGGCACAATACATCCTCTTCCCCAGATGTTAGGGTAAAACCATCATATAATATATGATTAAACACTTTCAGTAAACAATCATGCATTGCATGCTGGGAATACTTAATCATCTCATTACTTGTGCCATCCAAACCAACTGCCTTATTATTTCTTAGAGTTTTAACACCCTTCAAAAGTTCCTTTTTTTTTTTTTAGTTATTCTAAGATTCAGCTCACCGAAACATTTTACACTTTCACACTTATTAAATTTGCTTTCAATCGATTTCCTCCTCCTATCTAGTATGGGATCTCTGCTACTAAGATCCATGAAATAACCTCTCCACTCTTCTATATCAATACACCCGGAATCAGCATTACTGTGTTTTAAAGACTCGAGTAATTTCCAATAACTTTTAGGATTATTGTCCTTCAAACCATCCAATTTATCAAATAATTTTTGTTTAACTTGCCTTTTTCCCTCTTCCTTTCCTTATTGTAAAACTTGATGGTTTTATAATATGAACCTCTCACTTCAGGATCATGAGGATACTTCTGTAATAACCTTGACAAATATAGCACATGACTCTTTAACGAGCACAAACTTTTATCGAACCATTTCTTGTTATTCATATTTCTACATCTTTTAAATTTATATTAGACCTTTTCAATGCCATATTAGCTGCATTAATATAATTATTATTAACCCTAGCTACCATTGAATCAATGCTATCATTAGTAATCATCACATTATTAATCATTGCTTTTATACCTTCCTTATCAAACACTGATTGGAACCCGAAATAAGCTTCTCATCCCACAAGTAACGAATAGGAAAAGGTGTACTAAAATAATTCCTAAAAATTTTTACTATCATATTTACTCTCAAAGGTGTTGAAATGTAACAATGATCAGATATTGTACCTATAAAATCCCCTACTTGGAAATATGCCAAATTTTAGCATCCTCGCTTAATAACACTGCAATCCTTTTCTGTGTAACATGTGTATGAAGCAAATAAATCAGCCAAAGTACTACCATTCAATATTCTAATCCTAGTTGCTTTACACAGATGCAATAGACGCTTACCTCTCGTGCATGGTGACACACGGTCACAAGAGATCGTATTCAATGCCATAGCATCTGGTTCATACCACTTTTCATTATTACCGGTATGGTTATCAGAATGAACAAATTCCAATGAATTGCCAGTCCTAACGTTAATATCTCCCATTATTCTAACAGATCCTAGGTTTGTATAAGAAACTATATCATCTTCAGTCGTAGATATTGTGTCCAGACCTCTACTTTTGTAATAGTTATCATATTCTGGTGGCATATATGGCATAAAAACATCAACATCTTTCTCCATTGAAAAGAATCTCTTACATAATTTTAACCAAACATAATCTATTTCATCTTTTATAAATTTCATACCCTGTCTAATCGAGGTCTTATGATAAACTGCAATGCCTTCAAAATGCCTATTAATTATCTTTGATTTACCTTTACATTTTTAAAGCAGCCATAGCCTTCACCCATAGGAACATTATCAGTTGAGCAAGGTATTTCGCTCAAACAAAAAAAAATATCATGTAATTTGAAAATCATATTTACTTCACCATCATCAGTCTTAGGAATGCCATCCTTATATACATCGTAAATATTCCAATAACCCAACCTTAACCACTTCATTCCCATAAAATACACAAGCCTTACAATTGCATTTGTAGCAAGCAGTTTGTATCACGTTCTAAGATTGTTTATTTGTTTTTTTTTTTTTTATTTTACAAGAAGCTAAATATACCAAAAGAAAATACCACTATTTATACCATATTTTAATATATATTTATTTATTTATTTGAGTCTCAAATTAAAATATGTAAGTAAACATGTGTTCTACAAACATTAAAATCAGATGTTACATATTTCAACCACTCAGGTAAGAGTTATTGAGAGACTGTAGCGTTAAAAAAAAACATAGTGTACAACCAATTTAAAACAGAGTTGTAAACATTTGGTACAAGAGGTCATAAAATCATTATTGTTTATATGAAACTTCCTCACGATTAAATGTCGTATAGATCTTTCCTTCTTCTTAAAATATTTTTGCAGGTCCTGGCAGTCACCTTTATAAACCTTTCATTTGACAGGGCAAGGCCCAGAATCTGTGCACCATTCAGTTTATTGAAATTGTCTATATTTTGTTTCATGTGTTCATTTAAATCTTTTCGAATATCCTCATATGCTGGACAATGTAAGATAACATGTACTTCGTCTTCGATAACTTCTGGGAAGAAAGAACACGTTCTTTCATGTAGCGGTTTTCCTTCATATCTTCCGAGTTCTATGTTGATTGGTGCAACGCCAGCTCGGAACTTTGCAATGGCTGAGCATTCACTTTTCGGCAGTTTGGCTTGTACGTATGGTTCCATTTTGTATTCATATTTAAAGGTTCTATATGACCTAAGTTGTTAATGCCCCGTCCATGCGTTGCTGTCGTCTGATTTAGCTCTTTCTCGCATTCTTTTTCTGTCATTTTTTTTGCACTTTCTCCTGAATCTGAACTGTCAATTGCTTACTGTCTAACTTATCCCTGATATTGTTGTTAATGTTTATTTCACCAAACGTTTTCATTGTTCTGTGAGTCCAATTCTTCACGTTCCTAATGGCTAGATTGTATGACCACCGGAAGACCTTGTATGTAATTCTTGTTTTTCCATGTTGACCAGTCGTGCCCATTGGTGACCTACCTTTGACCATTGTCTGGTTGCTGGTGCCTTCCAGCCCATGTCTCCGTTTGAGACAGCATTGGATGCCCTTTTGTGTAAGCCTAAAAGTATTTTGTAGCTCTGTTTTGAACTTTATTAATTGCACTGTATGACCTTTGTCCCCATATGCATGTTCCGTAGTCAATGACTGACTGCACCATGCAGTCATACAGCTTAGTATAGATGTATAGAGCAAGTATAGAGCAAGCTAGAGAGGGTGCATCCCTGTTTCAATCCTACATTTACCGTGAACCAATCCGTGTATGCTCCATCTACTCTAACACAGCACTCAACTGAAGAGTATATCCCTTAGACAGCGTTGAAGATTTTACCATCCAGTCCATTTTTTTTCCAGTTTGCCCCACAGTCTTCTTCTATCGATTGTGTCGTACGCCTTGGAGAAGACAATGAATGCGGCAAAGGTTTGTTGGTTAAGGCTCTTTCTTGTCTCTACTATTGTGGTCAGTGTAGAGAGATGATCAACGCAGCTGCGTGATTTTCGGAACCCATTTTGTTCATCATGTAGAATTCCTGTTTCTTCGGCCCATGTTGAGATTCTTGTATTCAGGACTGAACAATACACCTTGTACCTTGTGCAAGCTAATGTGATGCCCCTAAAATGTTTAGGCTCATTATGTATTATATTTCTACGCTTGGGTATGGGTGTGATAATACTTTTCCTACATGCTACTGGAACGTTTCCAGTATCGAAACAAACATTCAGAGATTACACAAAATGTATGGCATAATGCCGCACCTGAGTATTTCTGCCGGTATTTCATCGTACCCTGGGGGCCTTGCCATTTATCGTTTCCTGCAATGCTCTTTTCACTTCATCGACTGAAACTTTCCTATTGAGTACTTGCTGGTGTAGTTGGTTTAATAGTTCATCAGGTTTATCTATCTCGTCTGTGTTGAAATTACTATCTGTCATTTCATTTCGTCCAACAGTAAGTAACTCATCAAAGTATTGTCTCCACCTTTCCATTTTAAGAGTTTTGTCGGTTATCACATTTCATCTTCATCAACGATCTCATTTGTCTGTCGGTTTCTTTCCTGACCAACACCTAGTTTGCCAATATATTTCCAGAGTTCTTTGCTTTCTTGTGCATGCAGTTTGATAAGTTTTTCTTGTTGCCTGAACCAAAAATGTCTTTTGGTTGATTGCACCTGTCTGTCGAATTCTTTCTGTATGGTTTTCCATTCAGCTTTTAAAGCTCTTTTGCGTCTATTTTTTTTTTCATCTCTCCATGATTTCTCAGCATCGCATAATCTCCTCCATAATTCTGTTAAGTCATCATTCCACCATTCTTTTCTTTTCCGTCCGTAGATCGGTTTCCCCGTGCCGACTGTGATTTGCCTGTTTCGGTAGTACATTATCCATAGCCTTTTTATATGTCTGATCATACATTCATATTCTTTATCTAGTTGATTAGAGCTAATTTCTTCATTTTCTAACCTTTGTATAGTATTGTGTAATTCCTTTGATATTTCTTGGTTAAAAGTTTCTTGTGGTATGTTGGGGCAGTCATGTTTTGTGTACGTAAGTTTATTCTTATGAGAATGCTTTTTAGTATTTCCGCGTGGTATTTTTAGTTTCCAGCAAAGGAAAGAGTGGTCAGGCATACCCCTGGAGTCATCATGTGTAGGTACATCAAATGCCATGTTATAGAGCTCTATTGGTCGGATTACTTCAAAATCACTGCATTGTGGCAGCAGGTAGTACTTGACGGAGAGTACTCGTACAGCGCAGGTGAGATCAGGCGTGCCACAAGGATCTGTCATCGGGCCTTGTTTATTTTGTATTATATTAATGACATTCATGAAAATTTGACATCTAGTGTGCGTCTCTTCGCTGATGACACCCTGGTATACCTTACCATCAGATCTGAGTCAGACCAAAAAGTGCTCCAGTGTGACCTCGATCATCTAGCAGCTTGGGAGGCACGATGGAAGATGGCCTTCCACCCTGAGAAATGCCAGGTCCTCCGTATCACCAGGAAACGGAAGCCATTGGACACCAGCTATGTGCTACATGGGCACATACTTGAAGTGGTTTTCCAGGCCAATAAATCTAGGGGGTCCTCTTCACTAAGTCTATGACATTTTTTCATTTCCTGCATCACTGGCAAAGCCAACAGGACACTGGGTTTCCTCAGACGCAATCTCCGCGTATCACTCACCAGAACTCAAGACCACGGTGTACATAAGCCTCGTCAGGCCATTAGTTGAGTACGCTGCAACTGTGGGACCCATATACTCCTGATTAAGCATGTAGAGAAAAATTAGGCGGGAGGGCGGTGATTTTGTAAACAGGAACCATAGATTCATGTTGTAGAATAATTGATCACACAACTACAATGGACATCATAAATTGAGAGAAGACGGTAGGCGAGATTAACCATGATGTAAAAATTCAAAACAACCTAGTAGCTGTTGAAAAGACCGTTATAATCCAGTGTCTTTTCATCCAGGAGGGACTACCAATGTTCTACGCTTTGTATGCACAGCAGTCATTCCAAGGACTATCACCAAAAAAGTTTTTTGTGGTTATTGGGACTGGACAATCTTCCATCAGATACTTGTGACAGCGCTGACCCTGAGGAGTTCAAGTCACGGGTGGCAGGATTAAGACCTGCTTTGTTTTAGACTGCAAAATTTTAACATGTTTTGTTTTATCCTTTGTACATGTGTCACACCAAGCCATTTTGCAAAATCTTCATGAGTGAAGGCGCAAGAATATCGGAAGAAGAAGAAGAAGAAGAAGATCATTTTTAATGCAATTTCGTCCATTTAGTATGCAGCACTCAGCAGAAAATTAGGAAATTTACCATATGAGTACCTTGTGTGTCTTTTGTGTAATCGACCACATTTCGTAAGGAGATGTTGTCAGTATCTTCTATGAAATCATCTAAGCTGCCAAACCTGCTGTTCATATCCCCGCAAATGATAAAGTTGCCTTGGTTTTGGTAACTGTTTACTTGTGCTAGTAATTTGTCATAAAACTCTACTGCATCAGCATTTCTTGTTGAGTATTCTGGT
>CM032669.1:57433049-57443083 GCA_019095985.1 Streblospio benedicti | reverse complement strand
AGACGAGGCGAACTAAAAGCAATGGGAAAAGGGAACAAGCCGAATGCAGCAGAAGTACTGACTCTTACAGAGGAAGAAATGCTTTGGGAGTCCAAAGTTCTGAACAGCAAGTCCGATGATCCTAGAGTTCTACAGAATACAGTATGGTTTTGGTTAACAAAGCTATTGGGTTTTCGGGGTGGTGATGAGTCTAGGCAATTACAATGGGGCGATATAAATATAAAACGTGATGTTGAAGGATATGAATTTCTTCAGTGGAATGAAAGGAAAAGTTAAACGAGGACGGGCCAGCCTAGACAAAACAGGCCTTTTCAGCCAAAAGTGTTCCCCCATGAAAATGTAACACGGTGCCCTGTTATTGCCTACAAGTGCCTACAAGTGCCTACAAGAGCAAAGGCCAGTTGACGGATTACGAGAGGATTCACCCTTTTACTTGGCAATAAAAACAAACAAAAGACCGACCGATAACATCTGTACAAGAAAAATGCCATGGGTGAAAAATTATTTGGTAGAATTATGCGTGATATGTATTTGTAGCATGTATTGTTAAGTTCTGTATATATTTCTTTTGTAGTTATTACCAGTAAAGTATTATCTTCTGAGTTAATAAACGTTTGCTCCAAGGCCAATAATAATGTGTGTTTGAGGGGGAAGCCCAGAACATTTTTTTACTTTTCTAATTTTTAGGTAATATATAGATGCTTTTCATAATCCTTGGTATAACATGATTTAAGAATTTTTTTCAATTTTTTTCAGAAGTGAAATATTTTTTTAAATGTTTTTAAAAGGCATTTTTTGTGAAAAAATGACCACATGTTTAGGTACATACACTGAACCACTGATAGTGTCATTACATAGAAACACATCTCTTGTATAAATGTAAATGTAAATGTCTGGTTTATAGTCTTGATCCAAGTTTTGATCTCACGACTTAACAATTTACACCAGGTCATCGGCACATTCTCATATATATCTTTCTCAACTCCCCGGGGAGCATACCATACTGGCTGCATACGGCATTGCTGCTGTTTGCGCACGCTTATCACCGACCTGTACCTATTTAACGTGTAGGTACCACAGAGTATAGAGGAGATATTTCTTTAAATCGCCCCAGCCTTAGAATTTTTAAATATATCCTTTTAATGCAAAAATAGTAATTTCAAATATGACTAGCTTTTATGACAGATATTACAAAATGGCCTTTCCACAGCTCATTAGTAGTTCATTATGTGTGTGAATATTCATGAAGGAGATTCTGACTACTTTTGGTAGGCTCCAGAAAACATCACATCACACTGATCAAAAAGTATAACAAAATTATATGTATTATAAGTTGATTCAAGGAACAAGCACATATCTTCAACTTTGTTTAGTATGTAAAGAGCAATAAAAAAAATTGGAGGATGATAATTATCAAACCCAACAGATCATCAGACAAACCAATATGTGATTCATTGAAATGTTAGTAGCCTCCCATTAGACTTTATTAATGCCTCACTGCACTCTTGTGGTTTTTCTGTATTATTCAAGTGAAATAGTCTGGGGGGATTATTAAAGCCATAGGCGCTCGCATCAGTACAGGAGATTGTTACATACAATAGAATAGAGAAAAATAAATTTGAAAGAAGGTATCAAACAGACATTAAAAAATTCTCCTACCCTGACGAATTTTGTTTCATCTCATTCTATAGTTTGACCTTTTCTTAAAACAGCACAATATTGGCTGTGACACCACCCAAGTACCTAATAATTAATCATTTTATGTATAAATTATCACAGTGAACACACGGTACAGGAAGTTATGTGTGTCTCCTACACAGCCCTTCATTCTTTGAGAGCCTTTCACCGAAAGTCGGTGAGTGGCTGTGAAAGAGATCAGTTCATGTTTTAAAACCGCCTTTCAGCTAAGGCGCACTCTTTGACACAAAACTATCTGATTTGGTTTTTTGCTAAAGTGATCATATAATTACTCAATAAAGTAACTATAATCATTAATTTATAGTGCTTCTTTATCCTTTTGGATAAAATGTGACTTGGGACCTATAATTGTGGGTTTGCATAGTGCCAAATTTTTAGTGGAGATTTCTGTTCGCATTGTTACAAATTTCACGTGAGACACCTATTCCACTTCCGGATCTTAGAGGAAACTGTAGCTCAAATGTAAATATTGCCAAATTTTTCAAACAAAATGTTGATTATCTAAGTCTTTGATTAGTGACAATGTTTTTGACTGATGAACTTTTAAGTAGTTTGATTCAGAGAACAATATGATGATAGAAGATTGCGTGGTAAAAAATCTGTTTGTTACCTTTTCATACTTTAAATTAATTCTCTTCCAAAGTCCCTAGATCTAAGTTTTGTATCTATTGATGCGAGCGCCTATGATTAAAGCCATTAAGTAGTACAATGAAATACAGTAGAACCTATCCGATGTGGATACCTTTGTAAAAAATGAAAATTGTCCATGTAAGGCAGATGTCCTGAACAGAGAGTTTTTTAACCCTCTCGACGCCAGCCGTAAATCCACTATATATTCCCTGAGTGCCAGACACGCATTTTGCGCGACCTGTTGTTCACTGTGGGGGTCTTCAATGTCATAGTTGAAATATCATCCTTTGAAGCTCTTACGTTTTTCATCATAGCATTTTCACATTAACAGTACATATTCAGGAGACGGTATAGTTTCTTATTTTCACCATTATAAATAAAGATACATACAGCATCACGTTCGATTTTAACAATTTCGAGTGATCGTCCATTCATTTGACAACTTCCGGGAGCGATTTAAAATGTCGTAATATCAGTAGTAATTTTAATTGTAGCAACGTTTTATTGAGGATACACACAAATAAAAACACAATATAAACCACCCATATTTCATAATAATATATTTTTACTCACAATATTACTGACCAAAAACATGTTCAAACCTTGATTTCTGATTCGGCGTAAAGTTTGACAGGCACCACTCGACAACCCGACAAAAACATCATCCGTTTAGATAGAAATACTAGATCTCCGACGTCCACACTTATTGGGTAGTTTGCCAAACAGTTTATTTGTGATCCGGTATCCAAGATACAATAAGATGGGGCATGGATGACGAATAATATAATTCTTCTTCAAAATGTTAAAGTTCGTCACTCTTACCAAAAACAGGTATTTTCTGAAAATCAGCCTTGCGAGAGGGTTAAATGAAGAAATAAGGTGTTACAAGAGGGGAAAGTCGTGGGTGTACAATGTAGATTTTGTGGAATTTAAAGTGTTTCATTTTTCAACAGAAAAGTTTAGCATGCTACGTTTTTTGTCTACTCAAAAGTTTACTCCCAATGAGCCTAACATAGTCGAACCTTTATTTTTGTCTAGGTCATTGTTGCAACGTAGGAATGATTATGTTTCAGAAAACCAACTTTACATACTTGTTCAAATTGATAAATCAAATACGGTGTAAATGTACCACTTGTTTTGCGGACATTGAAACTATTTTCTATGTGCGTTCATATTGTGTTCACATTTTATGATATTTTTTGCATGTTCCAATGTTGGTTACACATTGTATATATGTTAAGCTAATGGAAGATGATAAATTTAAAATGCGCATTGAAATATGTTTTAAGTCCAACACATATTAACTATATACATTTAAGTCAATAAACATTGTCTATGTAAGATTTGGAAGTATTTTCAAGCATTTTAGTTTTGCATAGATTTTTACCTCTTGAAACCAAATTAATTCCACTACATTTTGGCCAGTTGACATTTATTCTTAAAACTATTGGAAATGATTCACACTTATATGTGACATCTACACGAGAATTTCTGTGGTTGTATGTAACTTGGAAAGATGGCGGCACTCTTACAGAGATTTTCAACATTTACAGATTTCAACTTTCTAAAGTAACCGGTTTTGGTAAGATACTGTATATATGATCAATAATTGGAAGAGCTATGTTTTTGTACTTTCGTATAATGGTTTGTATAATGGTTTAAAGTATCTTTATATCTGTCAAGATTTCACACCCAATCACTGTACAGGCATCATTGTTCTTGCATAATCTCCTGTTTATTTGGATATATTCATGGCCAATCAATCCAAGGCATGGTTCACTGTGCCAACACTGATTATCGTAATGCCCATTTCGATCATCTAAGATGGTGGACATTGAGCTTTATCACTTTGAACTTTCTACCATATTTATGTTTCCATCTAAAATCAAACAATACATAAGATGTGCAACACTAAATTATTGCGCTGGACACAAAGTTTTCTAGTTTTGTTGATATTTGAAATAATATTTTTGGCGATGATTAGTGTAATGATTTTCCAGCAATTATTGTAATTTAATATTTGAAAATGATGAAATTTCTGTATGTGTGCACATCTTTCGAGGTCTCTTAGAAACATAGACATTTTTGAAAAAGTTCGCAGTCTTTTTTTAATATTTTCCAGCTATTTCTAAAAGGGTCGGTTTCAAAGTAAGTGTGAATAAGTTAACATCATTCTTCAATGTGTAGTACACGTACACATATGTTTAAATTCTTATATCAGTTGTAATAGGTTTTTTATAGAATAGTAGGCTTAGTATGAAAAAAGGATACCAATGAAAATATCAATGAGCAAATTGATAGGAAAGCCTTGGAGAATATTCTGGAAATAAATACCATGTGGACTTTATAAGTGTTTGTGTATTTAATATTGTGGATTTAACAATAAGCACATGTGCTTTAATGCGCGGGGATACGGTAATTCTTGCATGGTTGTGTTTTGTTATTATTTTTTCCGTCACATTTATTTTGCTAAGAGCGTATACATATACAGTTATAGCAAACAAATGTATTTTGAGCATGTTCATGATTTTCATTCACATCTGCTCTATTTCTTCCCCACATATGCGAATTTTCTTTCAAACTGGGTATATGATTATTGTAGTGTATCTTTGTGATATTGAATTGAAGTGACATAATGGAACTATCCTACTGTATATTTCACTTCGAGGGTTACTTACAGACCCATGTCCCGGTTGTGTTTGAATACTTGTGTGGTTTTATACGTCTACCACGCTACCGCAAGGTCAGATTGGCCGAAGTTACACTGTGAGGGAATTCAAACTGATGCTGGAGGCCAAGAAACCTCGTAGGCCGCGTACAGGCCATGTATACCAATCAAAGACTTATATATACACAAAACACAGATACATCTGGTTATATACATCGTCTACCTTAAATCGGTCTAGTATTTAAACAAAGATTGCAGCTGCTTTGGGGGGTGCTAGTTCCCTAACCAAGAGGTCAATCTCACTTCGAAGCCTAAACTGACCAAAAACGCATTTGTTTGTGAGATGACGCGTCCGATGACGAATCTTAGTAATGACATTAACACACGGGGAACAAACAGGGCACAAACCAAGATTAAAAGTCCACGCATTATTCATGTGATCGAGGAGTTGGCTTAATAAAAGTCCATAGCACACTGTATAGCCGCATTAACCATGGGATGCATGCTTAGGCGAATCATTTTAGCAAAAATGGTAGAACTAATTGCTTTAAAGCAGGTAAAATTGGGTGGGATAGATAAAAATCTAGAAAACACAAATCCTGAAGTATACCAAAGTAGTAGTAGTAGTGTTTTTGAAAATGTCTGCAGAAGTAGACGAAACTGTCAAACGTAAATAAATGCTTTAGTGTTGTAAAAGATGAAAATAATAAATTTACTTAATTACCAACACAATGAACTCATTCAAGGTGATGTTTCTGGTGGTAATCTGGTAAGTTTTGAGACCTGGACAGAACATATGAATGCGTGATTTCCAAACTAAGTACTGGAATATAACCCTGGAACTTGAATTGAAAGCTCTTTGTTTTGTAAGGGCAATTAGAAGGAAACTTCTTTCTATATCAAGCAAGCATTCGAGCATTACTCCCATGGTTCTTTGCTTTAGATCATGTACATTACGCCAGGTGGCTTTCTGTTCACTTGAGAGACATGTCAAGTCTTGTGGCAAACCATCCTCTCATACATAAAGAGTTCATTGAGGGTCATGTTTTTGTTCACAAAAGTAATTAAAGGCCATTTCTCTGAGTGGAGTAAAATATTAGCAGATGTGCCACAGGGCTCAATACTGGGACCTCTTCTTTTTCTTATATATATTGATGACATTGTTAATGATATTGAATGTGATATGTTTTTGTTTGCTGACGACACTTCAATATTCGAAGTAATTACAGACCCAATAGCTTCGTTTGATAAAATAAATAGGGGTTCAACAGGTTTACACGTTTTGTCTAGTCAATGGTTAGTGAAATTCAATCCTACCAAAACAAAATAAATATTTTTTTCAAAAAAGCTGCAAGTAATCAATTACCCAGATCTTTTTATCAACCATGAAATGTTATAAAAGGTAAAAAAAACAAGCAGCTAGGTATTATATTTGATGACAGAATGACTTGTGACCACCATATAATGTAAAACTGTAAAAAAGCAATTAACCGGCTAACAGCATTAAAAAGATTAGGAAGTAAGATAAACATCTACATTTCATTTATAAGACCAGTGCTTAAATTTGGTTTTCAGCTGTACGACAATTGCACAGCTGAATTGTCTGACAAAATAGAGCATACTCAGCGAGAATGTCTCTTGTTTGTAACAAGCGCTATGAACCTCGCACAATGAACTTCTTAAAAACGTAGGTCTCACAACATTACAAAAACGCAGAGATGCAAAAAGTTCAATTCATTTATAAGAGCAGGCACAATCTACTCCCCAAATACTTAAAAGATATGATCCCTCAAACTGTTGGCAACCGAAATGAGTATAATCTGCGCAATTTCGAAAATATAATAAAGATATGTACTAAAAAGAAATATGTTCTAAAATCCTATATACCGTCAGCTATAAAAGCTTGGAATGAGTCCTCTATTGCATCAGATTAGCAAGATTAGCAAATTTTTAAACAACAAACAGTTAAAGACCATAATACATGCCCATGTCACCAGTAGACTTGATCAAAATAATAGCCTATTAATCCGTGAGCCCAAGCACAAACTAATGAAATTGCAATGCATGCAAAATGCAGCAGCCAGACTTTTAACAAAAACAAAGAAGAGAGATCACATTACGCCAGTCTTGAAGGAACTCCATTGGTGCTGCACTGGGCACTTTGCAAAAAAAGTGCTCTGTACTACACAGGGCTGTTGAATTTGCTTCAACTCCTCACATACCCCAGGATTTAGAGCGTCTCATTTCTCTCGTGAACATCAACATTGAGCATATGAGACTGAGGTCACCCCACTCCACGTGGCTGTGAACAACGGGCACTGGCCCCTGGTGCCCCTGCTCCTGCAGCATGGGGCAGACCCCTACCTGCCGGTTCTCCTCCCACCACCCCCACTCTCCCTCTAGGTGCTATGTATCGCAGCCATCAGGGACAACATGCGGGAGAAGCCAGACGCGGCATACCGAGGCCTGGGTCTGGTCCCGCTGCTGGTGCTTGCTGAGCTGAAGATGGAGCCCCAGGCAGAGCTGATTGTGGCCACACACTGACCAGTGGCTTGAGACTCACCAATATTGGTCAGGGGACATTTTGCGATGTGTCCATGCTGTGGTTATTAACTTGGTAAATACTGTAATATCATCCAAAAGATGACCAAAAAGACCACTGTGATACATTGAACTTTTTACTGTGTACTTCCTAATGCTTACTTTTTTAATATATTAATTATAACTTTTATAATGTCTGCATGTACTTGTGTCTGATACATTCAACTTTTACTGTGTAGTTCTTAATGCTTACATTTTAATATATTAATTATAATTTTTATAATGTCTGTATCTCTAATCAAAATTTTTTACTACATGTAAGTATTATGTTTAAGCGCATTAGAACATTTGTCTTGAATAATACACTACAAATGTCTATTATTATTTACAAGATAATCTTTAACATGCATGTACAGACTATTCCACAACTGATGCTGAGTGGAAGGCTTCATTAATACTGTTTTATTAAAATTTAGCACAATTACACTACTGTATCTACTATTTCCTTTTATTTTAGAGCTAACAGCTTTATTTTTGGTTAAAAGTTTTTCCAGTGTTTTATACACTGGCTTGTACCCAATTAATTAATGCCCCATCCCCATCCGTCCGGTTCGTTACCCCTTCTACAGGTCGCATTGTTTGAGCTAGGATGCTCAAATTTGGCATGTCGGTTGGAAATGGTGACCACAAGAACCCTATTTCACATGGGCCCAAACGGTCCATATTTGGGCCCATTGGGGCCCATTATTAGGTCCATTTTACTAGTGAATCACATTCTTATTACTATTTGAATGCACCATTAAAGTCAATATTCTATAACCACAAACTCCAGACACATCGGCTCCAAAAAATGCATCCACTTCTTGGTAATAGATGATACTGCTATAAATCAATAATCAGCCATTCTATCATTCCGTGCAAAAATCACCGCCAATAACCCACGCTGATTGTCAATCTCAGTGCTTAATTTTGCGATGGAATGACGTCTGATTTGACGTCAGACATCAGCATGCTCAATTTTTGCGATTGACACGACAATCGAGTGGTCAATTCCTACAATATATAGACAGTGACATTCCAGTGTATTAAACACTGGTTTGCCCTCACCGGGGGCGCTTTTCATATTGTAATGCATGTCTTTATTACGAAATTATTTCAAAACTTAGCAGATTAGGATAAAGGCCCGATTGAAGGCAACTTAATGTTGTTAATTCAAGTTATGTAGTGTCAATTTTTTACATTAGGATATTATTTTAAAGTATGTCAAGGGACAATTGGACATAGCTGCATGCAGGAACTTAAGTGTGATCAATAAGATCAAACCTGCCTTTGTCTATTGGTCACTGTTAGACAAAGCCTGACCAGACACACCCTGCTGAATTCAAATCTGCCTTTCAGTTTGTGTTAGGTTAAAGGTCATATAGTTTAGAAGTTGATGTAGGTCACCAATGACCAGAAGTAACTTGCGTGCCATGGTCAATTCGTAGAGGACACTCAGGATGAGTTTTGGGCGAGAGGCAGGCGTCGGGATGGCCAAAATGTCATGGGGCAACTGTTACAGGTTCTAAAGACAGAAACCTTTGACAGTGTTGTTTTGACAGCCATCTGAGGAATTTTGTAGCTGAGGTGCAGCACAGAAAGGTCTTGCCTGGCTGCAAGTCAGCATTTGTAGAATTCGGGCGGTTAAAGAATGGTGACAAGACATACTTGGCTACAAATTTTGTCAACCCCGGACAGTGCTTGAAAAAAAATTACAGAGAGGGTTGATCAATACCAAGAACTGTTTGTTCATGCCAAGTGCGTGGTTTTCTTGGCTGGGTGCAATGACCTGCTGCATGGGGTGCCGCCAAATCAGCTCATTGCACTTGGTCACATTCTAAGAATGAGACTTCGACAAATCAATCCAGACATGAAAGTATTGGAGATGGCGATTTTTCCAATACTATGTTCTGAGAGCTGCGACATCGCTGCCAAGAGAGTCAGCCACTCCAAGAAGGTGAGATTAGAACATCTGGGTGTCCGGGGATCCTTAAAATGTCTTAAAAAGTTTTATTTTAATTTTGGAAAAAATTATAGCTCTAAAATGTCTTATTTTTCTTCCAAAGGTCTTAACTTGTCTTAAAAACAAGTCTTTTGTCATAAATATTATTTTTCAATGTTTTTTTTTTCAATTACCGGCGTCGCCATTTTAAAACTTGAAATTGGAGTGGATCAACAGCAGCATCTGGTGATGGTGAAGTAATTTAGGTAAGTTGGTTCTCATGTTGCATACCGCTATAATTTATTATTTTGTGCAACAAAAACAAGTCTTAAATGTCTTAAATGTCTTAAAAACAAGTCTTTCGTCATAAATATTATTTTTCAATGTTTTTTTTTCAATTACCGGCATTGCCATTTTAAAACTTGAAATTGGAGTGGATCACCAGCAGCATCTGGTGATGGACAAGTAATTAAGGTAAGTTGGTTCTCATATTGCATACCGCTATAATTTATTATT
>CM032669.1:57422396-57432949 GCA_019095985.1 Streblospio benedicti | reverse complement strand
AACACTTAAAAGGTATTTTAATACACCCATTGGCATCAAAAACATAAACTTAGACATTAAAAATGATACTTTAACTAGACTAAGAAATGAAATAGGGTAATGTTAATAATTAGCGTTGGCCATCTTGGAAAATGGCTTCCTTTATGGCAGGGTCTCTTTTAGACCCTTAAAAACTATTTCATTGTACTCCTTGGCATCAAAAACATATGTTTCGACCCCAAATTTAATACTAAGACCTCAAGATATTGAATAAAATGCAATGCTTTTGTATCCGGGCGGCCATTTTGGAAAATGGCCTAAAAAACGGGGGTACAAGGGTCAGAAAATTTGAACCCCGTTATTTTTAGTTAACTGGACCCCTAACCATGCCAAATCAACAACAAAATCAATTTTAGCACAAAAATCCTACGGGAGCTATTTTTATGACATACCGTACCACACTATGTTCGATTGCTGATGTAGAAGACAAGTTATATCAAAGCATCTATCGAGGTCTAGGTATCGCAGACAAATTACTTACTGGACCATTATTTTGCTTATTAGAGTAACAAATATAAGCATTTTTGAACTAAATCCCATTGGGGCAGAAATCATTGACAATTTGAAAAATCTAACTGACAATGGTTTGCCATTACTTGAGCAACGTCGTCAAATCTGCTGATGTTCATAAGGATAAAATCTATGAAGCTTTATTTGAATATACGGAATAAGATGTGTCAAAATATACCAAGGGTTTTTTGCAATCACTCGTATCAGAATTTGTGATTATTCTGCAGAGACAATTATGGTCACAGCTCTCAGAAGGTGAACACCATAAACCAGCACATAAAGTACTTCAAGAAACAATGATGGCCCCTAAGCACAACATCTTCACTGAAAGAAATTTTGCACAGTTAGATTCACATGTCCACCAAATGCAGAATATCAGTACATCATCAATTAGTGGAAGAATCTGTTAAAGAATAAAGCAGTTGCCCGTTCTCTCTTTTTCAGGATGAGGCGGAAGCCAAGAAACCCGCGCCCCTGGAGAGTCAGCGGGTCAACAAAGCAGACGTCTTCTGTCCCTCAGCCAAAGAGGTAGCTAGTTATACAAAATTCTTAAGCATGAAGTTGATCTTGATTACGTTCTTTCTTTTTATACATGTATGGATGTGGTGAAGCATGAAGACCCACCAGCAATATCCCAAACTTCCATTAATAAATATCAAATTGAAAAATGATTGACAAAAAATTGTAATTGATAATTCAGATACATTGTAATGATTGTTGCAGATACTTGTTATTATCAATCCAAGTTGATTGAGTTACACTTGCATAATCTTATAGGATCTTTTTTTTTATTTTGAAGTGTATTCACTTCATTTATTTCATAAAATGAGTTAAATTTATACAATCTACAGACTGTAGTTTACAATTGGAATATATAAATGTGTATTTCATTAAATAAGTAGAAAATTATATATTAAAAGTATTCCAGATATATTTCCCAATTGTTTCATGTTTATCAAAACTAAATTTTATTATTCAATCGCGTATAGATATACAAGGTAAGATTTTCAGAAGAACATTTTATTAATTTATTTTCATTTAGTAGGACGTTTGACTCATCCTACGTAGGGCAGAGTGACGTCATTTGACGTTTCACACGAGAAGCATGAGCGGGAGAATGTGACCTAGCTCTAGACACCAATTCTAACGATCCCCAATTGGCGTCTTAGCTATGCAAAAGATAACCAATTACGCAAAGTACACATCCACCAGAGAAATAGAGGTACTTACATTTTCATAATTACAGAATAAGTATATATAAAATTTCAAAAAGAGCTGGTCATTTTCCAAAACAACTAAATTTGTGTACAAAAATCCCAGACAGAAAAAATTCCATATGGAACCCTGAAGTTCCAGCAAAAAAACATCAGGTTCAGTTTGATGACATTCAAGAGGTATTTGAGATACAAGGTAAGATTTTCAGAAGAACATTTTATTAATTTAATTTCATTTAGTAGGACGTTTGACTCATCCTACGTAGAGCAGAGTGACGTCATTTGACGTTTCACACGAGGAGCATGAGCGGGGGAATGAAACCTAGCTCTCGCCTGGGCAAACAAACGTGTGAGTGCCTTTTATAAATGGCTGACTGGCAAGCCGGCTTTGTAAACCCACTCGCTGGCATCGGGTGCTAACAACTGGAATAAACAGGGATCCTTTATTTTTTCATAGCAGACGTGACATTTATGGGTGTAATCATGGTACACTACCAACAATGATACCTCATAAGCAGTGGCTCTCGGGTCACTTTGTTTTATCAGCAGATTTGGTCCTCTTCTCCATATTAGAGGTGGTAGCTTTAGAGTGTACATTGTGTTAATTAAAAGTTAGAGTTTAAAAAAAAATAATCAGAAGATTGGGTGCAAACAAAACTGAACATGCGATTGTAACAATTTCAAAGGCAGGATATAAGGCAAACAGCACCAGCAGCAGACTGACAATTTGGATGTGAGCGATGTAAATGATTTTGAAATTGATAGTGGTAGTGAATCTAGTGAAAGTGAGATAGTGATTCCTGCATTCACAGAGTCTTCTGGATTCATATTACCACCTGCAGTAGCACAGCATGTGACACTTTTAGAATTCCTTTATTCTTATACATTACTCTATTGTAGTCTCACAAGTTTGGGTTTAAAGTATGGATGCTATGTGATCCATCTAATGGCTATTGTTTAGGCTATGAGGTACAACATAGTTTCATATTTATATTTACTATTTAACTACTTATTGGCCAAATATATCTAAACGCCAACATATGCAGTTAATGGCTGATAATTAATAATTCTACAGGTATATGTAGGAAAAGAAGGTAGGGTGCTAGACAAAGGATTAGGTCACAACAACTTTATGAACCTAATGCAGCGTTATCTTGGAAGGTTCCACCACGTTTATTGCGATAATTTTTTACAAGCCCTGTTCTTGTGCAGGAGCTGCAAGACCACCACACCTTTTGTTGTGGAACAGTGCATACAGACAGAAAAGCTCTACAAAAGTCGGTGAAAAATCTTAAAATAAAAGAGCAAGGTGGTTTAGTGCAAAAACAGCACAAGAACCAGTCTGGAAAGACAAGAGACAAGTTGCTGTCTTATCAACGAATTCAAACCTAGGGTTAACTGAAGTTCATGGCAAGTTAAAGCCCATTTCAGTACAATTGTACAAGCTTGGAGTTGAACGTGCAGATCAACTTTGCAGCTATTACAAAATAGATCGCCCAAGCAATAAGTACTGAAAATACATACATTTCTTTCCGATTGACACCTGCAAAATCAACTGAAAACAGGTATCCAGAACATTAGAAAAGAAGATAAGCAGACAAAACTACAAACTTTTACAAAGAGGAACCCAACAATTATAACAAGCTCTTGCTTGAGAGATGTTGTCCGGTCAGCCGTCTTGGTGATATCTAGCAACAATTAACTAAATAAATGTACAATACTCGTCTGTTAGTGGACCAACATGCTCATGTCCCGCCAAACCACGGGTAAGCTGTTGGCCGCTGCTGCTGCTGTCGCCTGCATTCTACTGGTATTCACAATCTACCATGATGATACAAAGCAGCCAGTACAGGATACAGCCGAACCCTCTGGCCAGGTGGCGAAGCCGATCATTCAGAGAATGGCGATCACGGAGAACAAAGTCAGGTCTCCACCACAGTTTACCGAGGAAGTTGTCAAGGTGTTGTTGCCACCAGCAGCTACCAGAACGGTACAGACATATCCCATGGAACTGTAAAAAGACCATTGCTAAGTTTCGGGTTGGGGATCATAAAACCGAAAAATCCTGTTATTGATTGAAAATGTATATATTTATATATCACATGTCGTATTTCGTTGGATCTGAGCGTTGGATACTATAATATCGATCAATTTAGTGTGTAAAATTGTGTTTCATGATGTAACAATTTTTTGCAAGAGGATGAAGCAGTTTGAGTGAAAGACATTCTATGTGTGCCTGTAGGGAGGTGATTGTATTTGGTCAAGGATGTATTCTTAAGCCAATATAATTTTGACAAAAATTGAGATAAGAACTCAGGATACTCATTTTAGCAGATGCTGCGATTTTACAAAACAACAATGAGGTAATGTGAAATGCAATTATATTAATTTGTACAAACAAAAATCCAAAGAAGCTACATTTTCAGCATTGTTCATCGCTCTATATGTAGTTGATTTTCTGCAACTTTCACAGATTATTTGATGAGTTCATATCATTCATTTGCGTCAACTTAATAGAATGACCATATCTTGATGTTACACAGTTTTGGAGATTTCTGATTCCTCAATGGCTGCTGCGTTGTGGACAGCTGCTGTGAATGGTACGGCGATACCAATTCTCACTGTGTGATGCATATATATTTCAGATATTCAAATTGTGAAATTATTTTCAATAATTATTATATTTGTAGATACGGGAGTTAGATAGTCTTAATATAAAGGTGTTTATTTGTTAAAAAAACAACAGAGAGAAGTCCAAATAACAGACAAAGCAATAGCTGAAGACCTCGAAATAGAAGACAGAGTTGACATAACATCCGATACCAAAGCTTTTCTAACACTAAAAGATCTAACGCTTATTTTGCTGCGGCAGCGGGGCACTAATTTTGCAAAAGTATGTTGCATAATAGGAGCAGGATTTATCTTCATTCTGATGTTCATGGCACAACAAAATTCATCGGTTAGGAATTATTCAAGTAATCCAAAGTCCCAGGAATCGACGATGGAGAGTGCATACAAAAAACAACACCATCATTCGTTCGACCCAACAATTGATATCAAAGAAGTCGATACATCGATTGGCCCTTTGCAGCAAATCCTTAATATTCTACCCACCAACCTGCAGACTAATAAAACCCAAGCAAATCCGAAATAGGTAAGATCAGCAAGAAAATATTGGAAAATATCAACAAAGAAATACTAAAGAAATGTTCTGTAAACCAATAGAGAAATACGGATGAAGTCATAAAATGGTTCAATAGCATAAAAGTAGCATACATTGTACACTAGACCATGAGACCAGTTCACCTCCAAAGGACTATAGTACACGTATTCGGCCGTCATATAGAGTTTTCATAAGAGCCATTATAGTTTTATCAGGGAACGCAGAACGTATCTCCGGACATTTCCTCGGTATTTTTCTTTCCATTTTGAGCACATTTCCATTGTTTACAAATAGCATATTTTCCTCACTCGAAATACAACATATATATGCACTGACAGCATAGATGTTTATTACAGAATCAACATTGAACAGTAGACGTATAGCTCGCCATCAAAATATTATGCTTGCCACCTTTTTTTTGATAATTTAATAATAAATCCTAATATACCCAAATTTTCAGAGAGGGGCCATATATGGTTAAAAAGTTATTAAGACATCAAAGATTACTAAAAATATCAACAATCTGACGGAGCTAAATTACTTATAGCCTTGATCACTTATGTTCTGAATGAAGCACACACCCCGCAGTGCTACCATCACCCGGTTGATCAAGACTAGTCAATTCGGCCATTAACCGAGCGTACTAGCTCTTAATCACGTCATCAGCTTGACACGAGCGTTGCCGCGTTTTAGCAGACATTTTTGGTGAGTGAAATTAATTTTTTATTGAAACCGAAATATTAATTTTATAACTGCTTTCTCCATTTTAATTTAATCTAAGTATAGCATTGTGCGTGTAGCTGTCGAATTGTGGCAGTGCCGTGGATAAGGGCTGCGAGATAAGGGTATAAAATCTTACCGGTGTCCCCAGGTCTGATTTGGTCTCCGCTCTGATCAGAGCTGGGGACAGGGTCGAATTGAGGTCAGTAGGTATCCTCGACGGCTTTGGTCGGCATGATTCATGTAAGTATGGTATTGAAGTCTCAAGTGCAATAACAATGGGATCGTCAGAAGCAACTTATCATTGTAATTAAAGATACCATTACAGATATCTTGGTATCTAAATGTTGTCCTGCAATCAGTATTGGAGCATATCTTATAAAACTATGCAGTTATTTTTGGGTGCATGTTCTATGGTCACTAATTTTGCTCGCAAACAAGCAACCTTTGGTGCGCTCAACACTGCACTGCAATAAAAACACAAATTTTCAAATGGGATGAGCTCCAAGTTAGTGGTTGGTGACCAAACTGGTTTAATATCTGAACTGATCTGTGTTCATAAAAGTATATCATCATGGAAAGCGTTGTCAACTATTTCAAAGGAGAAAGCGACCCTCTGTCGAACTTTTATCACTGCAATCTGGAATATAATGGCATGGTATTGCCGACCGCCGAGCACCACTACCAGAGATTAAAATTGGCGTGCCACTTCTCCGGCAACATTGAGGCAAACCAGATCCTGCAGATCCAGAGGGGACGCGATGTCTATGACTACTCACGGCGATGCGTTCCAAAAGGCACGGATTGTGCAAGATAATTTGATTTGGATACTTTGACTTGCTTAATTATTCAGCATATACTGCATTCTTTGTATTCTTTGTAAATGTAAATGTAAATGTGTCAGTGACAACTATTTGGTTGCAACATATTTGGTCGGAATCTAGATTAGAATGATATGTACATTAAAATATTAAGAAATGTTTTCATTTCATTTATTTCCTGAGGATTGCATTGTAATAACATTGAATGCATGAGTGTTGAGTATCATTAAACAAAGCTATAATATATAGATATTATATACATATATATTATATACATATATAGTTATGTTCCCGTATCTTATTTTTAGGTGGCTGTCCATTCGAGTTCTCGTCATGAAGCAGATCCTCGAATGCAAGCTGCAGCAATGCGACGCCTTTAAAGACAGACTTGCGTGCCATGGTCGATTGGTAGAGGACACTCAGGATGAGTTTTGAGCGAGAGGCAGGTGTGGGGATGGCCAAAATGTCATGGGGCAACTGTAACAGGATCTAAGGACAGAAACCTTTGACAGTGTTGTTTTCGTCGGCAACAGCCATCTGAGGAATTTTGTAGCTGAGGTGCAGCACAGACAGGTCTTGCCTGGCTGCAAGTCAGGATTTGTAGAATTCGGACGGTTAAAGAATGGTGACAAGACATACTTGGCTACAAATTTTGTTACAGAGAGGGTTGACCAATACCAAGAAATGTTTGTTCATGCCAAGTGCGTGGTTATCTTGGCTGGGTGCAATGACCTGCTGCATGGGGTGCTGCCAAATCTGGTCATTGCACATGGTGACATTCTAAGAAAGAGACTGCGACAAATCAATCCAGACATGAAAGTATAGTCCATGTGCACGCGTCCACCTTGACAAACGGGCACTTGGTTCACTTGCTCGGCCTCCAAGCCATGTCCTTAGCAACACATAGTTTACCATTGAAATTTTAATGTTTACGTTTTGATTTTTAGTAATATTTTCATAATTATGACGGATATAAGCAAGTGGTTGATGGGAAACTTACATAAGTATTTAAAGGAAAGGTCCATCACGTATTCGGGAAAAAGAAAGGCGGATTTAGTGCGTTTAGTGGAGGCTTGCATCCAGTTAAATTTGCCAGCAGAGACTGTAGACTTGTCATGTAGTGTTGGATGGAAGGAAAAACTGGAAAAAGTGAACATGAAGAATCCCAATGATATGGATACCAAATTGTTTAGTACGGACCTTAGTGCCTGTCCAACTTACGGGTTGTATGACGTTTTCAATTATTTGTTGAAACATCGCAGTGACTATGACAGACATAAACTGCAGGCGTACAAAAGTGCCACAGACTACGGGCTGTTTGTGGATGACGATGAAAAAATTCACATTTTGCTCTAAAATGGATACATATCTGACATCATTTAAACCAAAACCACCACCAACAAAGAGTACCCCAGAATGGCACCTTTTGCCTCCAATTTTCAAAATTTTTCCGGGACCCCCGGACCCCCCAGTCAATAGATGCCTGCGGCGCAGATAGCACGCGCCGTTGGCATGTGCTTGCTGGGATATTTGGTTACTAAAAGGGCTAGCCAACTTCTCAACTAACTAGCCCTTCTGTCTATTTAATTAATACTTCTTATGTCAAGCCCTGAGATAGGTTAGATGCACAAATACGTCTGTTGAAGAGCTTGGGTATTGTTTGTGATTTGTAATCATAATTCACTTATTGTTCATGATTATGAAGGAAGTTGATAGATGATTGACAACAATTCAGAGACGACACATCAACTGAATTGGTCTTTGATTGTAAACTGCATAAATGATTTCCAAGATTCAGAGACGACGTGTCGACTGAATCGCTGATTGTCAACTACTTAAATGATTTTTCATGATGCAGAGACGACACGTCAACTGAATCGATGATTGTCCATAATTATCAACTACATAAATTATTGTCTACGACACAGAGATGATCGTCAGTTATTGTTCTTTGTTCGCTGATTGTCCATGCTTCAGAGATGATGAAGGAAAATGTGTTGTTGAAGATCTTGTTGTATGGCAACTTAAAATGGTCATGGAGGTGTACTTTCTCTTGGTGAAGACAAGTACATAGAAAGATGAAATACTACTGTAGACAAACAGCTACATCGAAGATATGGATTTATGAATATGACGACATTGCTTTCACTAAAAAAAATTGTTTTCCTAATTGTACAATATACTATGCTTTTCACCCAGTATTTTGTCAAGCTGATTTTTTTTTGGTGCTTTTAATGCCCGTTATGCTAAGAATGCTAAAAATGACCAACCACCTCAGATAGGTAATGTTTTAGACTATGATATATCTGTGATCACGAAGCGAGCAATGACACAAACATGATTTATCATGACGTACGTTGCACTAAGCCATTTATTCTTAGTCGTCAATGGAGTACTCTCGAATATTTTAAAATCACATGATATAGTATAGTACCATACCTCGTGGTTTGTTTAAGTTTGAGACATCTTTCTATACTCAAAATGACACTAAAAAAATGACCACTGGGGTCAAAGGTAATTCGGAGTAAACATCTGGTACAGGTGCCTCTTGCAGATTTTTGTTCATATTTCAACGAATGTCCTGCATATATAACCACAACAAAACAAAATAACAATGAAAATGAAAATGAAACCAGCATATGTATACAGTTTGATTGTGTTACAAAATATTTTCATATTGATTATATGACACCGATATACTAAGAGGATTGTATGGGCGATAATACAATATGACTTGTGTAGAATGAAGTTTTTGCATTAAATTGTGATTATATTATAATCTTATTTACAAGTACTGAGCCGACCTAATTAAAGCGACACCATGTCTGGTCGTTACTGACTGCCACAATAATGAGAACGTGTTGAAAACCTTTAGCGAATAAATCTGCAGTGTGCACCACACACAGCACCAGTTCTGTGTGTGTCCTGAGCCCTTCAGGCTTCTCACTTTTCCCACCAAGAACCCCGAGCTGAGACAGGCGTGGGAGAGATGCGTGAACCGCCAGTCAGCAGTCCACAAGACAGGTCGGTGGGAGGCAAATAACGACTCTCGCATCTGCACTCGGCACTTTGTAGAAGATCACCAGTACCCAGTGCTGCACATGGGACATAACAACATACCTCGAGAATATCAGGTACATAACCTTGTATTTGTAAAAAGCTAGTCGAAACTTGTAAAAATTACAATCAAATTGTATCATACAATGTGAGATATTTGTTTGTACACGATGAAATAAAACAGCTAAATAAACACAAGAAAAATGAATTATAAATGTGTAATGCACCTGTTCACTGTCATTCATTCAACAGTTTTGGTACTTGGTGATAGCAACATATAACATATCTTTGTGTACACCTAGACAACTTCTATAATTGATTGATCTGGGGGCATGTGCAGCTACATTTCACCATCTTATCGAGGATCAGTTAGTGACAGACGGATTGTTGAAAGATCAAATCTTATGAACCATTGTGACCCGAAAGACTTCATAATGTCGGATAAAGGGTTTGATGTGCAGGACCTTTTTGCTCCATACCATGTGTCAATCAATATTCCAACATTCTTTAAGAAAAAGAACACAATGAATCAAAAAACTGTTATTCATGACAGGAAAATATCTAGCAAGAGAATTCACGTTGAAAGATTTATTGTCCTGGCCAAATCTTACAAACTGTTAAAAAGCCCTCTGATACTAACGAAAAACACAAATATTTAGCTAAGTATTGTGTTTATATGGAATAATTAAAGAGCTAATAAAAAAGTTCATCTGGCAGTAATGCATTGATTGTGTTTTTATACTGATATAAGAAATAATAAATTATTAAGTATCTCCAAATGAAATCCACTCACTCAGACTGATAGTAATTTTTTATCAATATTGTATTGAAAAATAACAAAATTTATTAAAATCGTCGCCCCCACCCCCTTTTTCGCCAAATCCCCCCCCCCCCCTTTTTTAGCACAAGGGGGGGAATCCATTAACTGTTTGAAAAAGCTGGTAGAATCTCTGGTGAACACACAACCTATAAGCCCCTTGTGAGATGATTGAGTGATAGTAATAAACATGAATCCTGAAACGAGGAAAT